>QNGE01005606.1:0-41141 GCA_008508345.1 Paragonimus westermani
GTACCTTGATCATCAGTTTGTATATTCAAACAAAGACCTTCAGAGATCAGTTTTTCAGTTGTTACCTAGCCAGCAATTCTTAATTTGTAGTTGATAACGGATTAACTGACCACTTACAAGCTAACTCAAACCAGTGCTGATTACAAGTAAGAGGTAACCTTGAGATTGCAGATATCGGCTGACTATTACAGAAATTTCTTCAAAACGATTCATACAGTTTTGACGAAAATCTTTTATCATTTCCAGGGCTATTCACTTCTGAATGTAATTTCCGTTCTACTATACCATACCTTGCTGAATAACAAATGAATAGGCTGACTCACAACGTATCGTTAGATTTTAATTTATCGAAATTCGATTCGAGACTAAGTGAACCTAACCAGTGCTTCTACGAACACTCCCAGATCAATTCCGACTATACTGGCTGCACACAGAATATGGCCATTTACCACAGAACTTACATGTCAGTCAGACGTGAAATCGTATGTTTAAAGCACAGCGTTCACTATATTTATCACCATTCACGAGCTCTAAATCAATTAGTTTCCGCACGAGTACAAACATGCTAAGGTATGTGTTATGTATTTCGTAAATCATAACGGAATTGGTTATCCACATTGCAAGGTCAAATTAGATATCTAGGCTTCACAAAATCTTCACGGTTTGATCGGTGTGCTATTCTCTATAACCGTGGACTTCTAACCTTACTGGATAACCGCTATGGCTCACCATCTTTCTCTCGAAATGCAGTGACAACGTGTAAGTCATTTTTACCCGTCAGTCTATTCGAAAATTTTCTTTCCATGTTCCATATATATTTAAGGTTTTGTTTTTCACGGCATATCATAGACATTTCTCTTCCTTTTTGTAGCATAATAATGTGGACCACTTCTGATATCCAACTAGTTTTTATGGTACTTAGTATGTAGGGAAATTGAATGTAACAGTATCTACCCCTGGTAGTAAGTATCGTCCCAAACTCGAGATCAGAGAAAATAAAAAATTCTACTCAATATCACAAATTGATGGTTGCCTCTTGAGCAGAGTATGGGTGAGCAATGTGGTGATCGCAAATACCTGTAGTACGTAGAACGCTAGCAGAAATCTTTATTGAGCGCTCAGCTTTATCCAAGGCAACCTGGATATGGCACCTGTGAATCTAGGTGTCTTTGTCCGGGTCCAAATATACATGAACGATCCCAATGAACAGTGAAACATTCAATCATCTATACATTACTCTGTGTTGCTTATACGCAAACGTTCATTGATCCGAATGACGTCTTTCGGTCTTATTCTCCAGACTTTCAGGTGTGAATATCGTCTGTTAGGTATTCAAAGCAAAATGCTTTCAAAACATGGAACCTGCATCTAGTTATTCAATTTGCTCGATGTTGTTTATGTTAGGTTTTTCAAGCCAGCTGGTAGTCGAAGAGAGTTATGGCTTTTTGGTAGTTTCAAAGCAGAATACACCCCTCGGTAACAGATATGGTAGAAGATTTATTAGAAGTCTTGAAAATTGTGCACGAATATCAGCGTGCTCATAAAATCGACTACCAAAACGCAGGAACCAACACACTTTTTCGTTCAAGAAACAACTACAGTAGTTGAACATGTACAGAAGATACTACAGAGGTGTAAATGACAGAATATTATCTAACGGTTGTTTAGCTTTCAGTTAGTGCCATACTTGGGGTTCATTCACTTGTGGCACTAACTCTCTCTATCCAATTATTTTTGAAAGGGAACGTTCGCTTTTAATTTCCCGCAGTAAGCAACTTGAGGCTACTCGGTGCATTGAAGTAGCATAGTCAGTTTGTGACACCAATGTAACAACTAGTGTTTAAAAGTTATATTTTATGTTTAACGTTCACAGTGTCACTCCATCCTGCATGAAACAGGTCAGAATCGATTGGGAACATGGTTCAGATAAGTAAGTTTTCTTCCCTCGTCTGTGTCAAGTTACATCTGGGTGATAACAATGCTGTCGATGATCAGAACTACTGAGATCAAAATGTGCAAAAGTTCTGTTGTGTAAGTGTGTCCTGATTGCAAACTCATGTAAGTGTGGCCCACTGAAAAAGTTTCCGGCTTAATTTGTAACGGAAAGTTGTAAGCGCCCTTGTCCTAGTCCAATACACACAATCATGTTTGCAATTTGTTTCATACACATCGAGTAGGGATGGGAAAAAGTCAACACTGTGCTTGTCGTTTTGCAACTGTCAGAATTGTAGCACAATACTTCGGTTGACAAAAAAAAGCATTTAATCCTGAACCGACATACAATGTGTCTCAAAACCCATTCTGTTACTACTACGGCAACTACCACCAACAATAACACAGTTGTTGTGATTAACAGGACTAACTGTTGTTACTAGGCTGACTGAACACAACCAGCGACCGGTCGCTATCTACTTTGGCCTTCCCATGTTCCGTCAAATGATCTGCTAATACAATTCACGCACTTATACTGTTGTCATGCCAAGGACAGTTGGTAATTGTGCACTTTCGACTAGCTGCACAATGGTGGATCAAGCACGTTTAAACGTGGGGCTGAAACCGTACGTCTACTTGGGGAAGGCAGTTTTCTGTAATACAACATCACGTACAACTAATAAAAAACATTTATCATGAACATCAAGATCTAAGGACTTGTGTCCTCTTAATTGTTGTGGCGTATACTTGACCGTGATATACTTGTACGTGATGTAGGAGCAATTTTCAAAGAAATTCATTTTGAACAAATAACCTGTACTATTTTTTTTGGAATCAAACGAGCTGCATTTGATTCTGTTCTTCTTTTATCACACAGAAGGAAAGTGATGTAACCTGTTCAGACATTGGTTCTATTTCACTTTGTTGCTGAAAACGGATTGGTAGAATGTCTAGTGTTACAGGTTCTAGAAAACTGAGCTCAAATGTTTGAAAACAAATTTTCCTACTCAAGTGCTATGTTTGTGAACAGTTTTTGAGCGCCACATCTGAAGGCCGAGTGTTTACGTTGAACAAGTCATACAAAAAACGTAACTGATAAGATGTTGTAGGAAGCAATACAAAGACTACGATATTCTGGGTTGGGTTAGTTTAGAAACACATCCAGTTTAAAACCTACTAAAGTGGAGGTTATACAGTGATGTTTCCTAAATTGTCTTAAAGTGAGAGGTCACTAATCGGCCAGCAAAAATAAATACTTATATGAAAGTTGAAGAGAATCCGAATCACGTTCACTTGAGGTCGTACAAAAGAACTACCAGCACTGCCTGAGCATGATAGAAAAATTGTGTCGGGAGAACGTACTTGATCTTGTGGACGCCTTAACTGTTTCGACGACTTGGTTTGAAAACCTTATAGCTACTATAAACCTACGTATAATGTCTTCCTTCCTTTAACTATTACACTTCCACTGACTGAAGTTGATCAACGACTTGTGTGTAGCCTGCAAACTAGCCACCATCTTCCTGGACTATTTCTAACTGGTACCACCCGTTTACAGACCATTGGGTGTGTTCTGATAGATATTCTGGAATATCGATTGACGCAGATTACTTTCAGTCGGAGCACAGGGATTCAAACAAAAGGTTTTAAAAACAATAAAAACGGTCTCTGTTCCTGTCAAATTTATCAGCGATGCTTTTTTACTCCAGGAACAAATGGAAAGGCGGTCAGCTGAATGTACCAGAACTGTGACGTTGTGAGTGTTGGACAATTGGATAATCATTCCTAAACCGCTATCGGTAAGGTTTTACATGTGCAAATTCAGCAGTGTTACTCATAAGATTATTTGTACTGTTGGCCGTGTGATTGTTCCATGAAAAATTTGATTCCATTTTGATTCTTCGTAGTGGGAGGAATATTTTCTCTTGATTACCTCGGAGAAGAATGAGTTTCGAAATCATTTACTCGTTCGTGGTGGTCGGTTGACACACTCAGGTAAATGTGAATTTTTCACCAGCTTGAAGTGAAGTTCATTTTATGGTACAATTTTCCACAAACAACGAACAAATGAAGCACGCACACGTATGATTAAGAATGTCCCACAAATACCGTTACTTCTGTTTTTGATCTACTGCCTTGTGGCCTCAACCTTCAAAATATTAACAAATAACCAACAAGAGTGTTTTTTTCAAAGTTTATATAGTTGAAGTGAAACTTTTTATGTTATACTGGGCAATGTTCAATTCGTCGAAGTGTTATCCTTCATTAAATTGGTTGGGCCAGCACAACGCCAACCCCAATACGACATCTATACATAGGACTTATTGGCTATCTTATGTATGGTGCAAATGGTGTCCGTGATCAATCCCAAAAGGAATGTGGCTACGATCGGCCGAATATGGTCGTTTGTTGAAAAATTTTACTGGGATTGAAATTATGAAATTAAAAGAAACCTTAGCATTTTGCACGGAAAACGAAGATCATCAAACTGTTGACGGAAGCCAACAGAACAGACAGGGTTCTGTAGCGCAGCTTCAGTATGACTCATAAGTGATTGAATCTGGAAATTCAGGTGTACTAACACAATCAGGGTCACTGTAACATCAGTGCAGAAAGTGTCATCGAAATCTCTTTTGAGTGTGAAAGCCACAAATTAGATTGGAGAGTAGTTTTGTTTAAATCACGCAAGTAGCAAGCTTCGTTTGAATGTTATTTTAACGATCAACTTGAGTAATACACAGCATTCCGTATAACTATCCACTCCCGCGGAACATATAAACAGTTTAGTTCTTCACACTAAGCAGCTAAGCTTCAACAGACTTCTTCAACGGGAGTCATAGACAAGTTTGCAGCAAGGCTTTATTCAGTAGTGATGGGGCCGGCGAGGTAGATGAACAGCGTTCATAGACACAATCTTAACATAGCAAACTGTGTGGTTGGAGCAAAATAAATTAGTGGTGCAGAATCGTTTTAGTATGAGGACTGTGCGCCAAGCGGTGGAATATAGCTTCCGGATTACCCCCACTATGGGAGAACACTACTGATAAGAGTCAATTAGAATCTTTCCACCCAACCCTCTGAAGTGAATCCATCTCTCTCTTAGCGTCGTCTTGCCACAAGCGCCATTCCGATAGCACACAAACTGCGATCTGTATGTAGACTAATCTCGCTGATGGTCACAACAGGCAGGCACCTCTGTGCAAAACACGGACTCACACAGTGGACTAGTTCGCAGATGGCACATCGCAAATCAATCGCCATTAAGAAGGGTATATAGTTGGCTTATCAGTAATCACCCACCGACTATAGAGAGCGACCGATTACCAGTGGAAACCATAAGGTAGTACTCAAACTTAAAACCTCGAAAACCTGTAGTGGATCAAAGGAGCGTTTGTTGTTGACTGCCATGTGTGGACATCGATGGTATATCTGAAGATGACAAAATTGAGAAATGAACTCCCATTTGGTTCTTGTTTACTGTTATGAGATAATTGTGCAGCTTTACCGTCTATTGTGTCTTTAAGATGCGCATCGAGTCAGTGTTGCAATGTTATTCAGATGAACATTTTTGCCCCTTGTGCAATTCAAGGTTAAAACCAGTAAGTTGAATGAAAGTTACATTATCACTCATTTAAGGGCGATCTCTGCAAATATATCACTTGGGTTTTACTAGTACTGAGTTTACAGTACACGGCCTGTCCTACAGTCTATTTCCTTGAATAGTATTCACGAACTAGCCTGTCATCTCCAGAAAACTTTTGATACGCCGTCCTGTAATGTTACGTGGCATGTTTTGGTTACAGCCTGACTGTTCGAATCAGATCAGCCCGTTTTTACTTTTTCCAGGCTTGGTTGAATCGCAGAGTTGAAACTGTAGTATCCGGAAAATTGTGCTCACTTTACATTCAACCGAGACCAAAAAGTGTTGATTGGGCATCTAGAGCATAGAAACGTATTTTTTCCTCCGTAGCGTTAGGTCCAATGGTGCTGGGAGCATTGACAATGAGGTGAAAATGTTGCTGTCTGAAAGTCAAGTGCAACAAACTATACACTGAAGCTAGATTCAGAAGCGTGTACCGTTATGTAAATGGACTGGTTTCAACACCATGAGGTGGGCTGAGGGCTGCCTTTGTTCTTGTGAACGTACAGTAAGATCACATGTATAGCAAATGACTGAGCTGCAGTCTACTGGATTCGGAACACAACACAGGTTCTCGCGTACTAACCAGAGTATTTTAATAATAAAACTGAACAGAAAAGAGGAAATGGTTTGGCTTCAAAAAATCATTGCGGCATTAAATGGTCGTCAGTACCGTTAGATAATTTGAAGTTGCGACAGGACAATAAAGAATAAAAACTGAATGACAACTGTGGAAAAAATTTGGTAGAAATTGCCGTATCACTTGAAATACTCCAAATTTCCCGCAGATTGCCCTCCGAGTGCACCAGATCTACGGATAACCTCTTCCACGTCCATAAGATCTTAAAATCGGCTGTTGTGACGAACATTATATAAGCAGAACACAATATCAACTCAGCAACTGGGGAAGTTACTCGAAATGACCAAGTTCGCGCTGACTTTGTTTAGCCTGAATGCACGCGGTCACAGTGGACCCACATGATTTGACAAATGTCAAGAACCACACGGTTTTGTCGATTAAGATAAGTCCACTCACAAAATACCACTACGAAACTGTTTAGCTTACGTGGATGTGCATAGATAATTAAATTATCAACGTTACAGGAGGAAAATGACGAAGTTGGTGATTGTTTCAACTTTACTGTTTACTGCAGGATTACCAGAAATTTTTAAGTGCTAAAATCTGGGCTAGCAATAGGTTTACTTCGAGGTCCATTACCTGCATGAAAAAAGTGCAGATCACTAAACTCCGCCACAGTTTCACCAGCCGCAGGTCCAGAAAACCTTGCCTTGGTGGGGCCAACCTCGCCAACTTTAAGTCATCGAATTACATCGTTGCATAACTTCCATACGGTTTCATGAGAATATTGTATTTTAGACGAAAAGCCACAGAAAGGAGTGAAAGGGGACCTGACTTCTGAATTCCTGCAAGTGGGGCTTTAATTTAGTTTGAGGTGGCAATAAGACAGCTTCTTCTTGATGAACTCATGTGGATAAAATATTCGGAAAACCCGCTTCCGTTTGAAGCGCACCAACTTAAGAGTTTACCTGAATGTAAAACTACTCTCAAGTTTAGTTGTATTACTGACAGGCTAATCGAGTACATTAATACGCTAGCAGTTGAATTCACTGATCCTCTATTTTTGCGGAGTATAAGAACATTTTCAAAATATATTTAGAAAGTAGTCACATAGTGTTAGCAATTATGTAGCGATGAACAGTCAACTAACACTCCGGAGAAAAACTCAGTTTTTTTACAGCTCAGTTAAAAGAGCTCCAATACAGAGCGCACCCGAATGATAAACACCTGAAAGCACTCCTCCGCTTGTTTGGTAGGCAAGTGGGCATATCTGTATGTTTGAATTTATGTTTGATCATTCGGTTGCAGTGTGACATAATTCAAGTTTTTGTCATGTAGAACGACAGCACCTTTGTAAGATAGCGAAAGCCTAAGTAATAAAGCAGCATAATTACAATGTGCTTTGAGGTCACTAGGTCTCCAGTTCGCGGGGCGAGTTCTGTAGCTCCCACCCTGTTTATCAGATAGAAGTACGCGATGAGACGTAGGGATATATCCTGCCAAATCGACGGTAGATGCCAGAAATTGTTATTAACTACTCAGTTCTGTTCATCTCAGATCCACTGGGATCTGCAAGTGATTGCTGGTGCCGAAATTCCCAGATGAAAATTTGCAGAGCGTCAGCTTCTCCCAATTTCCTATCGAGTTTTATAAGATTGTAGAGCGATTACTTTTAAATTTAAACTGCTGTAGTCTATATACTTGCGGCTGAGATTTATCAGGTACCTGAGTGAAAACAGCTCTATTGCCAGCTTCAGACGAAGGCCGAACTATAATAGGTGGCATTTAAAAAGACGAAATTTAGCATTGGTCGCGTGCATAACAGATGAATAATGTTCCGACAAGATGGCAAACCTCGTTTCTATGACCTTCCTGTGCAGTTCTTCATTTAAAGGACTCCAGTTAACTACATTTGCAAAAATGGCCAGTTTTTCAATCATTATTTCCGATGCGCCGGACATTATCCAATAAACAACACAATAACCACATGATCAAGCCAGATGATGACCTACATGTGCATCTTCGAATTGATCACGTGTGCAATCTACGATCAACTGGAAACCATCGGCGGATCACAATGTCATAATCAGACACGGAAGTCAGTGACAAGTTGTGCCAATTCGATCTAATGGCAATCGATAACAGCAACAGTAGAGACAGAGGTCAGAGTAATGAAGGCTGTTGCCACGACATTTTGTAATTTGTTTCTCTGTGTATGAAAATTCACTTAGATTTATTTACCTGTGCAGGTTACTAATCACGCACACATCTGAAGTATGGGCTAACCTGAAATAGTAAATGCTGACAAGCGTAAGTCACATGCAAAATTTGTGCGTTGTCCATGTGTACAGACCCAGCTAATTTAATTCTTCAAAAGAAAGTGCCTAGCCCTACCGTATGAAAGCTGACCTAGTCCTGTAACTGAATTTAGGCTTCACGTAAAATGTGAATATCTGATGAAATGAAGCATTTTCATTGAATATTCTGTAGACGCTGCTAGCTCTGTGATATGTGGAACGGAGAGTTTCAGTTAACTAATGGTGTAATTCAGCCTTGTCAATGATAACATCCACTTTAACTAGGAGCGTGTGCCAACATCCATGTTTGTGTTTATGGAAGGGTGCATGTCAGATTGGCAGCGAGGGAAGACACAGCGAAAAACTGATCGAAAGTCAGTTTGGAAATATTAACATATGAGTGTGAATATATGTGTATAATTAAGAACCTAATTCGATGTGTGATGCCAAAAATAATGTTCTAACAACACTACGCAAACACAACACAAGTTTCATTTAATATACTCTTTAAAAGTGCTGAACCAGAACAGTCTGTTCTCAAAACTACGGCAGAAAACATTAGGTAATTCAAATGCAAAAGATGAACACAAATCAGTCCACATTCCTTTCTGTCTCGAAAGAAACGTTTCCTGTGACAAAATGAGCAAGAAATCCCAGCATATCAACTACTGCAGCCAGTTTCGCCTATTAATTTGCCTTCACGCCAGATTTGTTGCGAACTGGAAGATGCATCATCTGTTTATGCTGCCTTTCAAAATGCACACACTGTTGTCTGTTCTTGTGATATCACCACCCAAAGTGACTAAGGAAACTCACTCCTAATTATTGATCGATGAGGAGTATATAAAAATCTATGAAGATTTGTTTATCCTCTAACGCTTTGTACTTCGTTGAATAAAATAAAACGGTCAACATGATTGACTCATTCAACCAAGCTGGTGATCTTGTGGGCTAAATTTGATGCAGTGTGAAGATGATATGATGGCAACCTTGAAGGTTAGTGCAATCCAATTAAATTCCCGCCACTGCGTACTCGAGAATATCTTGTTAACAGAATGAAGGCGCCATAGGCGTGCATTCGCAACCAGGAAACTATTTACGGTCTAAATGCTGGCTATCACTTCACTGGGCATCAAACGGTCAACCAAAGTTAACTCTTTTTCTCTCCAGTATGGGATTCTTCAAACGCTGACGGAACAACATAACTATGTGATACATTCAGTCCTATGCTGCAGCAGTCAAGACAGACTTATCAGTTCCGCTTTTCATCTCATGATTTAAAACACTTGTTTCCAAATTTGACTCTCGTCCGCAAACGCATACTACTACAAAAAAACTGCTTCCGTAAACGAATTTGAGAAAAAAACAAAGCAATTGACCGTGTGAAATTTGTTTAAACTGTGTTCTATTGCATCCTGTCAAGTGTATGCTGCGAAATTCAAAGTTACTAATTACTCTTCAAATTACTGACAGTAGATATTGATTTATCGAGGCATCGTTATTGGTGGCTCTGGTGAATAGACATACAGATTGTATATGAAAAAGCAGGAGGTACACTGGGATAAAGTATACTTTTCAAAAACTGAGGAATATCACCAATTCACACCGATAAATGGAATTTCGGAGACTCAGTTCCACATGTCTATTCACTTGTAATCAAGTAGAATGGACAATTTGTTTATCGCAGTAGGGTTGAATGTGTTATGGACAGATAGTATATGGGATATGGCGTGTGTTTAACGTAAACGAGTACGGATGCTTGTTGGTTTAGTTCTTGCTTTTTCAAAATAGTTGGTCTTTCAAAATCGGTCTGCCTAGTATTTATACAAGCTCGTGTTTCCGAAAACGTCAAGCGTCTGTTTCCTTATTTCCACCCGAATATTTCTAATCGACTGTGCAAAGGATGGCTGAACCTTTGAAGCATTGATTTCCCATCCACAAACATTAATATTTGTCAACTTTTTTGCGGGCTATGCTTTAATGAGCTCCACTTCTCTCCTGCTACCTCCACAGGTTCGAGCTTTTTTACTGAGCTCGCTAGTTTAACACGCTGAACAGCTTCCGCCTTATACAGTCACCTCTCTCTACACGTCCCCCCTTTTCTTCTTTCTACCGTTCCTTTTCTTTTGTCCTCACCCTCCATTTTTGCACCACTCATACATTTGTGTACTGCTGACAATTTGTGTTGTCTTCAATATGGTTACCCGTTTTTTTCCTCACTCACAAATTGAGCATCAGCTATTAACTATCTAAATTTTCCTCGAGGCAAAGGAACGCTTTCAAACTACTGAGGGCTCTTGTATGCGCAGGATAATCTTCAACCTTCAGTGAGTCGAATGGGTTTCATTCATATTTCTTTTATCACACCGCCTCACTCAATCAAAGGCTGATTGCGACAGGTGGCAAAAATCAACTGTTATTCCCATAAATAAACAACAATTAACAAGCAACGTTCTTGACAATCTTCATAATTGCATCTGGAAGCTGTTTGCACACAGGTGGCTTTAATTGGTGATTAGCAAGTAATTGCAAGTAACTGTATACCCTACAATTTTTCTAACAATTAGGATTTCGGGAAAACGTTGAGAAGTGACTTCAATTTGTTCTGGCTAATTCTGCATACATTAAATGTGTGCATCACTTTATAAGAATTTTCATTTTGGAACGATTTACCATCCTAACCGATCTCTTACAAATGCCAGAATTTTATGTTCTACGGTCGATTTCAACTATGATTACACTTCAAAAATATAAGTATCGCACTAGGAAGATTCGCAATATGATAGCCTTGATCAGTGTGCGGACATTTACGCAAGTGTCTTCATATTGAATCTAAGTGGCTTGAGCTGTATTTGGTTAAAACTTGACAAGGAGATAAGTTTGCGAGAGGCAGTTCCAAAGGTTTATCCTTCTACAACTGTAACCTATATAACTACCCCACTAAATAAGTGACTCCGGACAAACCGAAAGTTTGTTTTCTTTCAAAGGGAAACTTCCATAGGAAGATTTGCGTTAATTGGTCTTACTTGGGCCATTTTTGTTCCCAAATGTTTGCATGGTTACACATTTTATTCAAATGTGCGAATTTATATCATTTTATTGTCAAAAGTCAAACCAAACTTTCAGTGCGAAGACTGATGAGAATTTTTCTGGGCACTATTTTATTTCACAACCCACACCTACCAACTGTCAAATGTAAACACACTTACACCCAAAGTTACAACGTAAGGGGACAAATAGGTGCTTGTCTTCAGATTAGTCGAACTAATTCGCTTTTCTTTTATCGACTTAACTGTAATATCAACATAACCCATCACAACACTATGTATACTAGCTGTACTACTAAATTCATTTGAACTATGAACATTTGTTTGTGGGTTTCAGCGAAATGCTAGTAAAAAATAGTATGTTTTATGGAGCATTTTGTGCGACATACTGATATGTTCATTCTTATTGGGTCTCGTGAATGAGGTGTAATTTTTAGTTGCTACGTCCTACGCTAATAAGTGCGTCTTGTTTCTTGTACACATCTCTGTGACATGAAACTGTGGTGATGATCCAGAGAAACGTGTAACTTCTTGTTCTACTGATTCAAGCGATACCACTTGCTAAAGGTCCACATAAAACATAGGGAGAAACGTCAGGCTTGAACTCGATTCAAATGCTTCCCTGTTAGAACCAAACATAGAATGTAATGCACAGAACACTGTCAGATAGCATTGACGCAAGATATTTACTCGATAGTTTCCTGTGCCACTGCATTCGGACAGAGTGAGGTGCTCTATGAAATGGTTTCATTTAGTAGTCGCATAATTAATTTGTTCTTGTTCAAGAAATTTTACTTTTCGAGTGAGGGTCCACTCATCAAATACTTTGTTATCTGTGTAACTTACGTAGTAACCAGATAGACATTTGGTCAACAAGTAATTCATATGTGAATCAGAATTTTATTCTTCTCCTATACCGTTGTACGTTGAAATCATCCACACTGGCTGCTTCGGTTTGCTGTAAACGTTCATTAATGATAACTGGCTTGATCATGATCTCCATACAGTGCAGCCATAAAAATGTTACAGCATTCTATGAAGGATTTCAATTTACAGCAAATGTTCCCTCTGAAATGCATAGCTGTGAATGGGCTTCTAGGGAAAACTTACACATGTAATTTCAGACTATGTAACCCGAAATTTCTGAGCTATTCTAAACCGATGTTTTCTTCGTCCTGAAATGGAAACAATGACACATTTCATTTTTCACATATAAGATATTACAGCGTGCCTGGCACTTTTCTATTGTATTCACAATCTTTTGTATCCGTTTACATCTGCGTTTTCTTGAATAGATGAAGAAGCATGTTTGTCTCTTGGAAAATCGACATTTCCAAGACCAGTACTCAGTAATTTTCGATCCTAGTTTCGGTAAAAACGATACCTTTCCCCAACCGAAATTTTAGTTACCACGAGTAACCTTTGTTAAGGAGCCTTTTCAACCTAACTGTTGCAGAAGTAGTAAGAAAATAAATCAATATGTGACTGTGACTGATTATTTATCAGCTAATCATCGAGTCCATGCGCTGTCATGTGTTCATGCGTGTGCACGTGTTTATGAGGCTGCCAATAGGAGTGACATTGAAAGTCCACCAGAAGTAGATTTTTCACAAAAATGGTCGGAATTTCATTGACTCTCAAATGAGATGGATATAACCTTCATATCGACACTAATTAAGAATTATTCAAAACAAAGTTTGATGTTGGTGAGGTCATTATTCATTTGGTTTAGCTCATAAAGGTTGGCATAATAGCTACGAATTTATTCATTACAAAGACTGTGCATCACTTGAACTGTTCAACTGTGTGTCACATACAGTTCTAATCAGCCTGAGCGATAATCACAAAGTAGTTATAGTTTTCGTTTTAAGGTGAATTATTTTACATCAAAATATTCCAATCAGTTCACTGAATTATAAACAGTCAATCATGTGGCACAGTAATTCATAGTAATTCTTGAAGTGCTATCGTCTACTCACATAGAGTTACACAAAAACACTGAACGGACGTTACAGAAATTCACGTCGCAAACAATTTTCAAGTTATCTGTATTATACGTTGCGACTTGAATCGGTGAACTTTGGAAAATTCGGGTCAACTGTATATTACTGAACCACAGATTTTCCCATACCATTATCGAGTTACTTAGCAATGATCAATCGCAGGTGGAGACAAGTCGACATTTTTATTTTAGGGGGACATTAGCCAGCAAACTAATACTTATGATGCTCCTTCGTGTCCTGGTTTCATTTTCAAGGTTATCCCAGTATCATGCTTCAGACACCTCATGTTAGGGTATTTTTCTCTAATGAGACTGTTTGTTTGAAATTCACTGGTAGGTATATTGTCTAGCAGCTCACAGAAAACAGATGGTTAGGAAACAAACGTTAAAAGATATTTGAAGAAATAAAGGATAAGTCAGAGCTTAATGGAAAGGAATTTGAAAGAGATGTACTATTGAAGAAAACATCTGCAACCAGCCGAGAAGCCGTTTGAAAAAGAGTTCCTCATAAATTTCACTATAAATTTTTATACTTTTTCAAATCCGGCAACTGAATGGCAGTGTTTTATTCGAAGAAGATGAAGAAAAGAGGGTTCGTGACCACATCGGACATAATCGATTGCACCTGTGCGTTTTAAGGAAAGCAGAGCAATCGGTCGTTGATAATTCACTGTTCCCAACAGAAGGGGTCTCGAGAAAATACAAAACTTTTAGGTTTCTGTTCTGTATTTAGAAAAACTGGTAGCGTTTTCATCGGATTTGGCTAAATGTAAACATTTTGTGTAACTGCCTTGCATGAAAAGACATACACAAATTTGGTGAGTTCTGTAAGTTGGATGGTGCAACCTAAATTTACTGAAGTATTTGACGAAGTTCAAGTTAGCCGCGTATTTTCCATTCGATTAAAATTTGGCAAAGTGGAACTGTCTCGCTTGCCAGTAAAATGCCGCCCACTTTCCATAGTTTTGTTTCAATTAGCTGTCATTATGAGACTGGCCGGTAGCTTACAAAAACGGCAGTGATGTTGACATAACTTGAAAAAAGGAGAATCAGGTATGTGCTTGGGACTCGTTTAAATATTCACTGGCTCTACGGCCTGCCGAGCTACTTCCGAGAATACTAAGAACTTTGACTCAGTTTATCACTACGGTAGGGAAATGTGCTGGTTCGTCTGCTGGTTCTTCCGATACTAGGCTACATTCTTGTTAGCGGTACATGTTCGTGTGGCTTATATTTCACTCCCAACCGGCAACTCCATAACTTGTCTTAAGCAGGTAAATACCCCAGTATAACAGCTTCAAGTTATTTGTAAGTTCTGTAACTTCGGTAAGCGGACTGGTTTTGCAACTTTCAGACGAAGTTTCAGTGAATCAGTACTTTACTAAAACTTTTCTTGCTTTTTTAGACATGACAAATTGATGGAGATGCATTAGATGTGATCAAGACTCTTCATACATCCCATTTAATTTGTCACCTATGAAAGTCATTTGCCAGTTACTGTATGGATACATCTTTGCCCATTTTCGTCCTTCGAGAAACACACCTGAATGTTGCACACCAAAAACCCATCAGGGCCTGTGGTGCTCACATAACACACCCTCAACAGTGATGTGCGTATTTTCCATTTCAACCGAAACAGCTAATTGAAGTTTCTTTGCATNTGCAACCTAAATTTACTGAAGTATTTGACGAAGTTCAAGTTAGCCGCGTATTTTCCATTCGATTAAAATTTGGCAAAGTGGAACTGTCTCGCTTGCCAGTAAAATGCCGCCCACTTTCCATAGTTTTGTTTCAATTAGCTGTCATTATGAGACTGGCCGGTAGCTTACAAAAACGGCAGTGATGTTGACATAACTTGAAAAAAGGAGAATCAGGTATGTGCTTGGGACTCGTTTAAATATTCACTGGCTCTACGGCCTGCCGAGCTACTTCCGAGAATACTAAGAACTTTGACTCAGTTTATCACTACGGTAGGGAAATGTGCTGGTTCGTCTGCTGGTTCTTCCGATACTAGGCTACATTCTTGTTAGCGGTACATGTTCGTGTGGCTTATATTTCACTCCCAACCGGCAACTCCATAACTTGTCTTAAGCAGGTAAATACCCCAGTATAACAGCTTCAAGTTATTTGTAAGTTCTGTAACTTCGGTAAGCGGACTGGTTTTGCAACTTTCAGACGAAGTTTCAGTGAATCAGTACTTTACTAAAACTTTTCTTGCTTTTTTAGACATGACAAATTGATGGAGATGCATTAGATGTGATCAAGACTCTTCATACATCCCATTTAATTTGTCACCTATGAAAGTCATTTGCCAGTTACTGTATGGATACATCTTTGCCCATTTTCGTCCTTCGAGAAACACACCTGAATGTTGCACACCAAAAACCCATCAGGGCCTGTGGTGCTCACATAACACACCCTCAACAGTGATGTGCGTATTTTCCATTTCAACCGAAACAGCTAATTGAAGTTTCTTTGCATGAAATATCATGGAAGATCGTCCACGCCGAACTACTCATTTTCAATAAACGACACCTATGTGTAGTCGAAATGTAACCTACCTCCAACCGTTATTGACACTTTCAAGGTTTTATGTGCATAAGTTACCTGAACAGGCAAGCTACAATCACTGCGTGTAGGTTATGTGTAATAATAATGTATTGTTCATCTCTTTGTTTCCACCTTTCCAGCACTAAGTCACTGGTCAAATTCAATACGACGGTTACATTCTCAAACAGTTGTTGGCTAGAAGGTACTGCTGGTGGCGCAGTAGTTGTCCTAAGCAAACTCATTAAGTCGGGTTTATCCTAACGAGACATGTTGAAAAAGGTCTTGGAAGGCTTTTACTCATACCGCTGGACGATTTTCATCGGTGTTTGTCCGTCGCGCTGTCCATTGGCAGTTAAATCAAAGGAAAACAGGATTTGGTTTCAATGTGGATATCCCGTGAGTTTACTGGGACGAACGAATGCGTGTACTAAGTGATTGAGTCAGAATGGCGGCATGAGAATCCAATAATGTAATCCTGTGACAGCCGTGCGATTTGAATATATATATCCGATTATACACTTTGTACCTACCGGCGTTGCACTTTTCCGGTTTCTTTTCGTTCGCTTTGCTTGAGTATCCATCATCAGTTTCCATAAACCGTAGGTTTTATGCCAACATTATTTTTTATCTGCAAGAGTCCATTTCAATGTATATCAAATAGAGTCAGAGTAAACAGTTAAGGGATGAACTAGACTACTGACCAGTTGCTTGGTCAGGTGAGAGGCGAACTGGAGACGAAACAAAGCGCTTGAGGCTGGATAAGTTTGTGCTATAATTGAATACGTCAAGAACCAAGCGCACTTAGTTTGTTCAATTTGAAAAAAACGCTCCACATTTCTCGTCATAAAAAAAACAAATTTATATCATTTATGAGTGTGCGCGTAACAGTGTGAAGTGAAACGTTGGCAAATGCTAGCAAGTTGTGTTTCCTCCCTTTCGGTACAAAAACTGGAATCCATATACACACGACTAGCGAGTTGGGCCAAAGCTGACAGCATCACAGTGAGTGGAAGACAGCCTGGAAAATTATTAGGTCTGCCAGATTCTTAATGGTTAAATGATGAATTTATCTGAAGTGAACTTTGATTTCAGGTAAGATTTTGAAATATTTCCTTACAGCTTGTGTGAGCGATTAAAACCTGGCCTAATTCAGAATTTGTGAACAATCAGTTAGTCGGTCAGCCGACAAATGATAACAAGACTTGACTGATAGTGTTAGTCGACTTGTGAATCAACGTAACCTATGATACCAAAGCAAAGTAGACTATACACCTAGTCATTATCTAGTGATGTATATTGAATGCAATGCTACTGGATAGTGTACTACCAAGTGAGCCTACCGGATAACGAAACGACAGTAAATCCTACGAATATTTTAGCGGAATATGCCACGATCTTTTGTATATTCCTAGATGGAAAGTTACTGTTGTTGCAAGCTGTGGAATAAACACGCCAAACACTTTTCCCGAAATATTAAGTTCATTTTAATAACAGCCCTCTCATTTTACTAATTACCACATTCGAATGTAGCACGCGCTGCAAGATTAGTAACTACTCCAAATTTCACAGTCCACAGGAACCTCCTTTTCATTATAAGTATAATATGCTAACAACTAATAATGCAATGCAATACAATTATGGATTAATATTATTGCACAAGATACGTAGTGATTGAATTCTTTTAAAGAGGAATCGGGCGCATTTTCTTCACAATACACCATTCTTGTTCTCCAACATTTATCAACTTAATTACTGCTGTCTTTGCATGCGAGCTAGTGTAGCACGCCCCGGAGATTTGAAAATTGGATGAGCTCGTCAAAACAGGCACGTCAGTCTTGCACAGGCTGTCCTCACAAAAAGCAACATTTCCCGAGGTTAGACAGGTTAATTACGTACTGTCCATTTGTAGTATGACGTTTGTGGACCCAAGTAGCGAAGTGAATCTTGTGTGTACTGACAATGCATAGAAAGCTGATAGATGTTATTCTGCTCTTCATGCAGAACTAGTTCTGCCGGGTTCGTAAAGACAAATATTCTCCCAAACGATCAGTGTTGGTGGACCACCGTTATGGAGATCTTGATAAGGCAAACTTCATGCAACAAAACATTGGAGGTTAAACTCCAACTCACCAATTAATATCGGGCATTTTCACCGATGTTATTACAAGATAGAATATGCCATCTGTTTTGCACCACATGGGGTTGTTCGTAGCGGAGAGAGATGACGTGGTTCTTTCAATAATCATACCAATTACAAAGTTCAAGAGCTGTCTACGTGAATTTTGTGAAAACACACAATGCAAACCTGCAATTTTACGACAAAACATTTCATTGCATTAGGCGTTTGTTTGCATAAACTGTACTTGTCTGTCTTAGCTATAATTAATAACCGCCCCATTTAACCGTTATCTGTCCATGGACATCAACCTATTGAATATGAGTAGGAAGCACGTGTGAACCCCTTTCATGGTTTAGTGTTTCACTGCGAAATTATGTTTGATTGTTGTTGTCTAGTTGTCAAAATGTGACCTTTTTCAACTGCACTCAGTAGTTGACTTCTTGCCATAGCGGAACCAGAAACAACTTCATCTGACTAGTTATTTCAACCGGAAATCACTGCGATCGCCCACTCCGCCCTCGTTCACCCCATCTACCAACAGGACGGTGCGAGCTAATTCCGGATGACATCTATTGCGGACTGTAAATTTTTTTAAGACTGAACTGACACGTTTCGTGTATGTTATATTTTGGAGTTAACTTAGTTTGACTAAACGGTTGGTTTTATAACCACGTTGCAGCCAGTTCCAATGTACTATGGTAGCTCCTAAATCACTAAGTAGCTTCCAAAACAGTTTCTATGCGACTTACAGGGATTCATGTCAGTTACTTGGGCACCAAATAAGGACTTTTTGTGATCTGATACTGATATATTACGTGCAAAGTTTAAATCGGTTCTACATAAATTCTGAGAGGGGTATGGAGAAAATGTATTATTCACATATATGCAGCGATGTCTTTTATTGACTTGTTTTCGAATGGTCCCTGTCCTGCACACTATGTGTGATCTTTTTATATCAATTTAAACAAATAATCAATTTAGGTGTGCTCTTACTGCCAATCGAATCTTTTGAAACAACTGATGCGGTTGGAGCAGAACTACTCGGTTCGCAAAGGTATGCTAACGAATTAGCTTCATTTGGGTGTTCAAAAATGGCCACATAACCACTACTAAATAAGAAAATACATATTCTACTACAAAATTTATCCTCTCTATACCACTTGCTGTTACGAGGCAGATATTATATACAGGATGTGATATCTCAGATCTAGAGGCAAGTGAAGTCCACATGATCGGCGAGAGTATTCAGCAACCAAATGAGTGTTGCGGTAAAAGCTTGCATCAACGGAGTGTCCCCCCAAATGCTCCTGATTCAATCACAGTCTGCCACAACGAAGTTAGATAAACATGTCTATATATGCAGGCTCACTTCAACCGTCCAGTTATGCATTTGAACTTATGAAATGGAATGCACGGAGATGTGGATTTTTCATGTATAGGTTTAGAATCATAGGTGCTCAGAAATCCTGGTTCTCAAATTAAGAGGATGCTGATGTTTGATGGTACAACACTGAGTTTCTGACAAGTTTACCCAAACCCCTTAAAGTGATGGAAATAATGATTTATGTCCAATATTCAGGGAGTCAAAAAAATGTAAAAACTAAACTTTGACGGTTGCCCTCCTACTAAACCTCCACAAAAATATCATTTTGTGTACGCGGTAAGCTACTGTTTGAATAACTAAATTGTTTCTTGTGTTTGTTCACCTAGAAAAAGGGACACTGTAGGATGACACTTCAGGATATCTTCACATTCAAGTACAGGTGCGAGACATAGAGTGAGATCTTCAGAGACAGTGCATTTTGACTTCACACCTGTGGTTAGAATTTGTCTGCCTTAGGATATAAAACACATATATGAGTTGCTTACGGTTGAAAGTTGTACTGGTTACTTTATGTCAGCCATCAGTTACTTCAATTAAGCGCTAGTTATTTTTATACGAAAATGACTTCCTAAGTTAAACGATGAGATTTAATCACACAAATAGATAGTCTGTTCAAAATTGAGCTGGAAATATCATATATATATATATATCACATAGCATACCATACACCATACAAAACTTGTTTCAAACAGGACACTTTGTTATTACATGTGTAAACAGAAATAAACTAAGCAGATTATGTACAATATAAAACCTAAGATGAGGTTGGTTCAAAATGTCTGAGAATACTTCCTCTGGTGAGTGCAACCTATCTGAACACAGATTGAGCACGCGCTCCGTCCATTTTTGTATGAAGGTTTCCATCATTTACTAATCCCATGTCTACGGTAACGCTTGTTTGATATCTGAAAAGCAGTTGGGATATTCGGCTGGTATGACTTAAACATCAATCACAACTGATCGCAGTCCTCACATGCCCATCTGGAAACCGTATTATTCAACACGCCATCGACCTCATGGTACGCATAACCCAATTAAATTATGCCAAAGACCAGCCTGATTTGCTTGTGAGTAAGGTTCAGACTGCGGTACTGCCCTGAGAGAAGACGATGTAACTGTTCTCTTCACTGCAATCGCTAGGTCTGCGACTAGAACCACTGCTCGGATTGAACCCACAGAAATCATTAAGATTGTCGAGCATTGTTTTACTTAACGGCAGGCTGTAAGGAAATTTGGTTAATATGAATGTTGCATTTCTACTGAGACGTTGATCGTTACATGCCCAACTTGCTTTCACGAAGTACAACACATTCTTCGAGTAAACAAAGTACCTTGATATATTCTGTTTGCGTCGGTCTTTTTACAATTTTCTTGTTATATTTTGGCTGGATCACTCAAAGTAAATGCCTAAAACAAACTTTATTCTAGCATATCTGTAATAATTTATAACAATAAAACCTGCTATACGTGTCTTCAACTGAGCTATATTCATTTTACTTCCGAAAGCTTCAGTCCATCCCATCGGCCGTAAGACACCTTGTCAGTATCACTCCCAGCCAAGAAAGTTAATTTATATACCTTCCAATGACTCCAAGAAGGGCAACCACGTGGATTAATGGCGAGAACTTAGACTGTCACTCTGCTGTGGTCAACAATTCTGACATTTATACGTGTGTCGTGAGTTTGACTTGTCAATGAGACCATGCTATATCGAAAAGGCTGTACAGTAGTTCGTTCATATAGCCAGGTACGTTACTGAATTGTTCTAGTAAAATATTCATCATTTGCCACCATTATAGGTCTGTCTCCTCTTTTGCGTTCAACATGTCGGTGTCATGTCAACATGGTGTCCAAAACCGTCACCATACTTGTCGAGATTTTCTAGCCAGGAGAACGTGCACGATGGGTTACATGGGAAGCGCCAACCCACAGCCTACCACCAGAAAACTCTTAATGAACGGCTATCATAACTCGAAATCAGCACATTTAAACGTTCTGTGTATCGCACTAGCCATTTTTTGCAAGAATCAGACATTCAAGATGACCATGACCAATTATTTTGATCGCAAACAGAATTAAAGTATCCTCAGTTCATATAATAAAGTGTACACTTCAATTATTCACTAGGAACTATTCGCACTGGACCTGATGCATTTGAGTATAACGATTTAAACTAAACTACTTAATGACATAAATCGCCTAACTCGAATTATTGTCAATTGTTGCCAACTACTGGACTATTCACCGTTTCACTCTGTATACTCATTGACGAAACGGATCACCGAAACACGTACACTTCAAACCGACATCATAAAAATTTAATTATGACAAAATGAGGCTGGATTTTAGGATAACATTCTGCAAAATCGCGACTCTGGTGTTCTACGTTGAAACAGTCCCGAAAGGAGCAACACGTATTCCAGAGTGGCAGTGCTGATCCAAAGGAGTGAACAGAAAGAATCACTATCAAAAAGAGAGCGATATAGCAAGATCAAGTCCTGACAAAAAATATTTTAATCCTAATCAGTTGTTTTCCGATTGGTAGCCTAAACAAGGAAGTGGCATGTCACAATGTAACGTTGGTTTGTGGGAGAAAGTCACAAAATATCACAGCTAGGTTTAGGGCTTTTCCGGTTTCCACTCACAACGCCTGTTACCTAAGGTCAGTGTTGTAAGTTTTGCTAACATTGTTATATTTCATACACTGCCTTCTCTCCGATCTGCTTCTGTCGTTACGTACCTGAATTAATCATATACCCCTAGTTGGAAACAAACGTTGACAACTCGAGGTAACTTTGGATATTCAAAACAACCATGTGTGAATTGCAAACAGATGATTGGAAATCTATGTACTTTTCGTGGAATTATTCTAGATGAGATTGCTATGTTACGTGCTAAAGCAGGTAGTTCTCAACAACCACAACCAAACTGAAACATTTCAAGGCACACAAATATCAGAGGTACCTGTGGTTAATAAGGGTGTCTAAATCTGAAGGCAGAGAAATGAATGATCCAAACAGTCTAAGGATTACGGCAGTTTAGCTTGGAAGGTCATAAGCTAAGAAACAGAGCCGGTTCTGATGTAGGTGTTGATACGTTAGGATCACAATTGTGTTTTAAATAGTTTTATTTATTTGACTGCCAGTGATAGCTCATATTTTCCATTTTCTGTCCCCGGAGATGAAATGAAATTTCACTAGATCGGGAATTCCAGTGAATAGTAGACTTTAATTTCTTTGAACTGAATGCAATATAAGTTTCGATCTAGTAGGTAAGAATTGAAATTCAAAACGCCGAACTAACGCCGGAGGATTGAGCGTCTTAAGGGATTTATTAAAATACAATTAACTTTGGCATTTCAAACTACAAAATGGTAACTTTTCCTTGTCAGTTGTCACGTTGATCTGGGTGGATATGTTACACCTCAGACGCCATCTTACATCAACAAACGTCACAACAGTTCGACACACTTTCTTTATCATTCTCTCACTTCGTTTTCACACTAACGTTCCGTAATGGCTTTGTTTCATGTTTGCGGTCTCGCCAAACACAGATCACAGATTGGTGAACAAGTAAAACCGGCATCATTCATGGTATGAACCAGGGTGTTTTTGTCTGCTCGGTCACCAGTTTGATATGTTCCACCAAAACTGGATACAATTTGATCGAGTGTGTGTGAATCAGTGCACGTTAGACGCATTTTGTGTTTGTGACCGAGATCATCAAGCCATCTAAGATATAAGGTGTTTGCGTAGACTAACTGGGACAACAGAAGATCGCACCTCAACGGATTGCTGTAACGTGGTGTCATTTCGAAGTTGTCACCGCGAAGATTTTGTGCTTAGATCGTAAATATCTCTATATCGAAATGATTATAAACTAATGCATGTGTAAGAGACGACTTGGTGGGTTGTTTCTTGAATCTAAAGGAGGTTGGTGTGTGTATTCTTTACAGAGTTTACGGAAAACTACTTTTTAGGAGCTTTGTATTATAGAATCAGCAGATGCCCAATGGTTGAGCCGATAGGTAATCTCGGAGAACAAGACAGAAAATGACGCTTGTTATGGCAGCAATCAAGTATGTAGCTCGATGCTGTTTTCCAAATCCTGAATTGATCTATGGTGATCGTTAACGTTAAAACGGTCAGTATAGTCCATTGCAAAGCTCATGAGTAGGTTTCCGATATTCAGGTCTACTCACGTAAATAACAAATAATTTCGAGGGAGAAAGGGTTTGCGTAGAAATGGGATCTGTGAAATGGCTCACACTTATTAGGTCGGGCATTGTATTTCTTTCGGGATTTTCTCCACAACTCCATCCATTGAACAAACTCATCGCTACATTAAAAAACTCCTCATTTTTCATAATGAGTAGTTTATTCTGAATTTCACAAACACCTCACTAACCCATGGGTAGAATTATCTTAAAGAAGCGTTTCAATGTGAACCTTATACTTATGAGAATGCCGTTCTCACATTTGAATGTGGAAAATTTGCACGATACAGTACCAAATCCCTAAAAGCAAACAAACGCACTAGTTATACCAACCCTAGTTTTGTCACTTTTGCAGTAGGTTTTTATGTTCATACTAGACTACATCGAATAATTTTACTGTAGAGTGAGGAGAATCTAGTATTAATGTTGCTTGTATAACTGTGAGCGTTTATGATGTGCACTATATCATGCAAAGAAGATTAATTTCAAATGGAGTAAATTTAGCTGGTAAAAAATAGCTCCCGTATGTCCGAAATTTGTGAGTTACTTGTTAGCAAAGTGCGTCCGGTTGCATCGAAGACCGGCTGTTCGGAGAAAATTAGATGAAGATCTCAAACGAGTATTCCTGGATGAACATGGTCAGCTTTTCATTTAAGACATCTTGAAATCTGTGCAGATCAAGAAGATCTTGGAAACCACCTTACATTTTTGCATACAAAAGTCCACAATAGTCTTCATTTCTTTGCGTTGAAAAAATCAACTGCTCCTCACCCATAATCTCTTGTAACGTAACTTCTTCAGTACAACTTCTGTTATCTCCACTAACCTAATCTGCTAGTTTGATCATTTGACCTTTCAACTAACATTATCTAGCCGCGGTATGTCACAACAAATCACGTGTACTGAGTATCGTTAATAACACACGGTGACATCATAAGGTCATACAAATTATGTTAGACAATGCCAGCAATATTGTGCCATTCATCCAAATACTTACAACTTCCTTAGCCTCATACATACTGCTGTTTGTAATGAGATTATTGAACTCATTGGGTCCAACTAACCATAATACAGCTTGAAGGTATTAGAGATTATTCAGAGGTGAACTGTCTTTTCTCAGCTCAATAAGTGGTTTTTTATATTCCCCCCTAACATGTAAAGTAGGGTTCTCAAAGCCAGTTCGCTAGATTTGGGCAGAACTTATATGGGAAGTTTCATTTTCTGAACTATATTAACTATATGTGTACTATAAAATCAGTTTACATCATCACTGAATTAACACAGCCTGTAAATGTAATACAAATTTCTAATTATTTTTATAGTCGTCGCAAACCGGAAAACACTTCAGGCCGATATACATGAACACAAACTTAACTGAGCGTAAGTGGTTTATCCACAGTTAACTGCCGATATTTATCTAAGCAACAGGAATGAATGCGTACAGATCTTCGGGACTGGTACTATAGATGATGAGTCATCCACCTTGACGAATTCCCGATACCTTTCCCGCATTCGAGTGGAAAAGATTGAGCTGGGTTACTAAAGACTTGACCAAAGAGACTGAACAGGTTGGCAGTTTGGTTAGCCACCGCAAGCCGTGGTCATCTCTTAAAATAAGTCTTCCACTACCCGAACAACTTTGTTAGCCAGGACAACATACATTGGGTTTCGGTGACCCAGTTCTTCAAACTTGATTGATTTGTTGTTGAAATATTAGCGGTTAATGAGAGCAGGTGGTGAATATAACCAGGACACAGTCTTGTTGACTTCATTTATTTGCACTTGGATTTCAAGCTTGTTTATATGAAGTGAACAATGATGTGTAGGATTTAAAGTTGACCATCAGGATCCGCTCAGTAACTCCCACTACTTTCCCTTAGTGCTATGTTTATACTGAAGGTAAGTAACCCAGTCAACCACAGCTACCTTGTCATTAGTACTAACGAGCGCGGAGACTTAGAGTAACTGTTCACCAAATTTGTAAATTGTAGATTTTAATAATCAAAACTGATGATCGCCTGAACTTGTGGCCTCCAATCTGAAAAGGTAGGAACTTTCAATTAATTGTTAATGGAGTTAGTTCACATGGCCACGTACATTATAACACAATGAATAACAAACCTATCAACAAGCTTTCTGCTACATTTTACACTATTTGTAAGCAGTTAAGTTGTCAGTAAGAACCACTGCGACAAGACTGCACTAATGGTGCTGCGTGACACATAAATGTAGAATGTACTTAACTGTGTACCAATTCTGTCGGTTTCAATTCTCATTTACTTTGAATCAACTGTCTTAATAAGTTTCTATTTCAAATCGGGAAGCAGAACAACTTTCAAGAAAAAATACTAGGTGAGCAACATCTAAACGACAAATTTCAGCAATGTGAAATACTAAGTCAACTTGCACTGGGTACATGGGATAAAGGTAGCACCTAATACGATAACTTACCTGCTTCACTAGCCACTGTTTTCAAAATAACTCTGCCGTCATCAGTGACAGACAGGTACTTGTTCATATGTGATCCGGACTCTGTGGATGTTAGGAAGAAAGGGTCAGTGTGCCGAGAGGACATAAAATATTCCAAGCTTCGTCGAGTGCGTTCTGAACGCATGTAAACTTTGACAAGCGGCTGGTCTAACAAATGATTAGATGTGCTTCGACGATTGGTCGTTGTCAGTGGGCTCGGCGTGGTCGCAGAACGATCGAATAGAGTACCATTCCAAACAACCAGCTGCTGTGTCAGATCGTTTGTTCGAGGTTCCGTACTACCGTTCTGAATGGGCTGTCGAGTGAGACTAGATGTTGGCAAACTATGTACACAAGCAATGCAGTTTGCAAACAGCAGAAGCAATGAGACGAAAATCTGCGAAAATTTCGAAAACAACGGCTGTACATACTTAGTAACAGCATAAAATATTCTCAGTGATTGAATACTTCCAGGAGAGGGGTGATCGCGAGTGCGGAAAAAATGTTTGTGGCTTTGACGACCAAGACAGTGCGTTTTCTGAAAGTTCGGACATAATCTGGGTTCAGTTTCACAGTTGTGCTCCACGAATGAATGGTTCACATTTACCCGACAGTACTTTCCCATCAAGTATTGGTCGTGCAAAGCTGGGGCAGAAGGAACATCAACAAGAACTAGTTCCTTTTTGGAGCATTTGTTACATTGGTCAAATAGCGAATGGGATCCGCAAATCTTGTGTGTTCCATGTGAACTCGGATTCATTGTCGTAGCGATATGTCCCTCCAACGACACTGCACATCGGGAATTTTGTGAAACTGTTGGGTTTGAGTTCTCAGTTAATCCACGCGAGCCACGTAAACTTTTGGTTAATCACCCTCATATCGGAAGGCCCTAGAAATCCACACAATTATGCACCTAATCGAGCGTGTGCGTCAGACGGATTGAACCAATCAAAGTCAAGCTAAGTACAATGCGTGTGTTGCGCATCACATGTGTCCAGCCTTACTATTGGTAAAAACCTGTTGGTTATCAAAACAGTACTTACAATCGGTCGAACAGGTAGGAAAAACTCAGTTGTGAAATATACGCCCGATTAGTTATGGATTAATATTTATGTCGGTAAACTGGCAAATGCCGTTGCTTTCTGTCCATTGCTACGTCTTACCTGAACTGTTTTCTTCCGGCATATCCCTGCGCACGTGATGCGAACATTCTATGCTCAACCGTTTGAATCTTTCTCATTGTACCCCGTAAATCCACAAGATAGTTAACCATACACCTCGTGTGTTTTAAACCAGTAGACTAAGAGTGAGCAATAATCAAATGGGACCGTAAGTGCCAAGGGGAAGCAAGAACACGAATCAACATAGGCGTCAGGCGTCTTGGCTAAGCAGTCACATAATTCGTAGGTAGGTAACGATACACATGCACAAATGCTGAGATGCGAGCAGCCAGTTGTACCCGAATGGACATAACACACACATGCGTGTGCACAGGCACCAGCCCAGAAGGTCAACGTGCACTTAGTAACCTCTGTCAAAACAGCTTCGTTTTCACGATTATAAACCAAATGATCTGTGGTATCATTATGACTCATTAACTGACTTAGCATTTAGGGTGTTATAATTAATCAGGTTGCACTGGGAGTATCTTTATCCGCACATGTCTTAATTGATCTTGCCTGCCAGTCGATCAACCTAGGCTAGAACGGAAGTGTTAGGCAACGGTTACGTGTAAATTTCATCAACGTCTCGGACAGTCTTGCACCACTGCAGTGATCAAAATGCCGTAATACTTCCTCAAAGCACGGTTCAGGGGAATCTAAGATTTTCGTAGGTTAGTTTCAATATTTATTCACTCGGTTACGCTTCTATGACAGTTAGCTGTAAAAGGTCGGTGCAACATACGTATACATTGGTCTACATGTGGTGTGTATTCTTGCGGATTAATATCCAGTGTTGTTCCATCAGGCCCTTCGAAACACGCTTCCATTAAGACATTTTGAACAGAAGTATGGTGTTCTAATGGCTGAATTCTGCGCGACATATCAGTGAAAGAGTTATTCAACCTGCGTTCAGACAAAGGTGAACGCAATGTTTGCGGGGAATTGTAGGCATTTTTCAAACACTCACCGGACTCACTACGTTTAATCAGCTTCCTTACATCCATTCATTCGTATGAGGTTTTTTATTTATAAATTCCTGTTGGGAATTGTTCCCAGCGATAATGATCACAATCGCGCAGATAGAATGGAATGTCTGTAGAGGAGACCCATCTATGAATTGTATGTGATAGTCACTACACCGGGGTTTCAACCATGAAAATGAACAGGTTCATGATTGATTCAGGTTAGAGTTGATGGGTACAATACGACACAAAGTTATACCATCACTAAAGTATGCCCGATCGGTACTGTTCCGCACTGGTAAAACTGACGGGATGGATAGTTTGTTCAACCGATTAACTGAACCATTTTCACCACAGTCAAGAGTAGTCCGATTGACCAACACCCACATACCCCTTCAGTAGACCGTACCATTTCTATAGGCCTAATGTCCTGTTTAACGCGTCATAAATTCATAGGTAACCCATGATTATTCCAATGTGATCGTAAAAGCCTGGTGAGAATTACCGAAAACAGCTGTTTGCAAGATTGACTTCTACTATATTTTACAAGAATGTACAAGAGGGTATAGGAAAATTGTGGGACACAAGTCGATTTGTACATTATTTATTTACTTCATCGTACACTGTTCAACTGCTAGAAAAAGATTTAATCCTTCTCTATGCATTCCATATATCAACAGGGACCAAGAAGAATGAAGGGTTTGCAAGCATATTCACAAAATAGAGGTTGGAAACTGTTGACGAAACTCCAACGGATATGATGGACCTTTCACTAAAAACATGTATCAAAACTGTATAGTCTTTCGCGAGTAAGTATATGTACGATCCTTCGAACTTTCCCCGTCCTTAAAGCTGTACTACAGCTTTTACACTTACTTGTTAAGGATAAAACAGAACATCTAAAGATATTCCTTGCTACTTCATTGTGTCACATCTTAATATCATCTTATATTGCGCAACAAAATTGCTAGACCAATTTTACCTAGTGTTGGTTGTGGTGACTTAGCACAGTCGCAGTAATGATCATGAGGAGAACGTACACGACCCGCTTGTATCAGTAACTGGATATTTCCATAACGATATTGATCTCGTGGGCTCAGATTGTTGCAAATTTCCTAAACCGGTGTTTGCGCAAAACGCACTCAAAATTGGAGACAGGAGCACGTCATTTTTGCATAATCCTTGGGTTACCTAGCAACAGACTCCATCCGTTAACACTGAACCGAAACATATTCACTGCACCAGTATAGCTTGCAAAAACACTTATTAGGAGTTTTTCCTCTCTCTCACTAGTGAAGACTTGTGGTACTATTACGTTCTTTACATAATCCATTAATTTTCCTACTACCCAGTGACCGCTCTTATAGTTTTAAATGAACCCGATTTACAAGTGTAGGGGATTAAGTAACTTTTAGCAAGGTTAAATTCTCATTCCTGTGTGAGCTCCCACCGCAAAATTAACCAATGTGAACTATACCACATTCCCAGCTTCAACGCATGAATCTAGAAAAACCGTGTACCAGTCGCTTTCTTCGTGATATCTAAATCCTACCTGTTAAGCTCACATCAACGGACGACAGTAAGAGTTGAAGATCTGACGATCCACACTAATGCCCAGTTAGCTAATTAATTTTCAGACTGTTATTGGCTGAACACCACTCAAACCTGATTGTAGGTCTCCTGTTCAACTAACTTTTCCCTTCAGGTTATATAGATGTAAAGTTTACAGATCAGCGTGAGTAACGCTTTGCCTGAAATAGTTGAATTCCGCCGAACCAAATACACAGTCTGTTCGAGTACTCTACTTACTGAAATACGAAATCACTCTCAGCACTCAAAGTTATCAAATCTTGACAAGTGAATGTGAGAAATTGGTTGTGTTCATTGTGATTTCAATAGAGGTATGCTTATCATTCGCTTGCAACCTGGTGAAATGACAGTACACTTTACGGCTTCGGTGAGGATACGTAATGGTAGTGAACAATAAGTAGAACAAAAATCAGGTCTAGAACGTTCTCTCGAGGTTGGCGGACAGAAAATTCTATTAAAATATATGACCTGCAGGCGAACATCAGCGATGTCGAAGTTGCTGCCACCAAATAAACAACATTTGATCGCTTCAGAAACTTGTAATCAGGAGCTGAAAATGATGATGAAAGACTGGTAGATTTGTATACTGAGCGAAAAAAGGCCATAGACACCACCTAGAAGTCTGGGTATTGGTCCAGATCGTCTTGAAAGTGAATTTAACGGTAGGTCTAGCAGAGGTGTATTCTTTCAATCTATGTGAGAACCTAAGAACTTTTTAGTGGTGATTCACATCCGGTGTCAATAATCCAATATCAATGGTCAAAGATGTAACGCCTCACTAATTCCGGAGAATATGTACGCCCTATCCCGAAGCATGTGGAGTATTGACTTTAACGCTTGCTGTTCCCGTAACAAGTCATCAGAAGTTAAAAGTCAGCAACGGCTACTAAGGCATAGACAAATTGTAAAAGTTTGGAAAATTTTGAAACTGGTATAATCCATTGGAATTTGGTTGGTCACAAGTCACGTGTTAGCCTTTATGAAGAATCCATTTCAACTCTGTTACTCGTAAGATGATTGCAGAGTTACCTATTTGTTCGTCACTCAGGTTCTTCATATACTTCAAAGGAAAATATGCAGATCAAGTGGGATACAAATTTTGGCCAGTGGGTTCAAAGCAAATCGAACTATTTGTTTCCCTTGTTTTTTTATACGGCTGGCTGCATTATGACCATCAAAGAAGCGCAAACGAGACGGGCTATTTGCTCTTCTTGTAAACTGATTCAACCACGTAATTGTTCATATTCCTGGGGCAGATTACTTCTCGGTTGCCGGCTCCGAAAATGTTGGGTTCGGCGGAAAATCGATCCACAAAGCAGCCTGGTGGAGAACGAATTTCACAGTCTGTTGGAGACTGATGAGCAGCTGTGATTCGGTTCATACGTTCCCCAGGTACATTCCATCTATCCAGGATGCCTACTGTTTGAAACAGAATTAGCGTAGAAACACATGAAATCACAAAGGAAAGTAAATCTGATGCAGTAGATCTGTCCACCCAGAGAATTTAGGACCGAAAGGGTTGTCGCAACTACTCTCTTGTTACCGGTGGCTAGTGGCCCAATCTGTTCACATGCTCTTCGAAGGGGACCCAGTCACTCAATTCACTTAACACATCTTACTTACCCGTCGGGGACGGTGAATACTGAAGTGATTCGCACGAATTCCCTGGGACTCACCTGCGGATGGTGGGAAACTGAGATGTCTGCGCGCCAGACGGACAGCACGCCAGATGGACTGCATGCTACCTGGTGGCCCTTGTGCTGTTAGGGCAGCTAAAACCTATTTCTGATGGAGTGTCGAACGGCATGTCGCATTACCGTCAAGGAGCTTATGTGGCGTGTTATAGGATGCCCGGCTGTCCATCGTGAATTTACCACGTCCTGGTGATACTACCGCTCATTGTCCACGACTGCACATTCGTTAAAGGAGCTTAGCCTATTTCGCAGTTAGCCCTGCAGATAGAGAATCGTACCCCAATCCGCAGCCTGAAGTCGCGCGCCGCGGCACTGAGTTAACCTATTAGATTATCCGGGTACCGAGTTTCAACCTACTGAGCTGCGATTGTAAGACTGATTCGAGAACACCTTCGCATCATGGGCACGATGGCTAGAGATACACACACAAAAATGCCTCCACAAACTCTACCGTTATGCCTGTGATTGAAGCCTTCTTAGGACGCCTCAATGAAAAATGCCGCACCCCGGCAACTAAACCAATAAACTAGTGAACCCATGGAATGGTACCAGAGTTGGCAGCAATTCAACCTATGAATCCTGAAAAATTTCACATTATATAATCGAACTGGGTGTTGAACGTCGCCGTAAAATGATAGTGGAAAGAACAGCAGCCCTGCTGCGTTGAACAACGACAATTCACTGACATATATCCCTTGTCGACATAAGAAAATGTCGTGTCATACGAACTAAGATAAACGTGGTATGTGCTCTTTACGTACGTGTTGTGCACTGATTTACTGGGAAACTAGAAGCAACAATCGTATCATGATTCGACTTATGATGGATCCCAACAAATAACATGAATCGACTACGTCGGGACTGTCCAAATCAAAATTGCAGTGATGCGATTAAATCGGATTCGGACGAAAATTAGGAAATGCTGACGTCAGTCAGGTTTCGGGTAACAATTATTTTTGAGTGCGTTATTCCCATTCAAACCTGTCAGTATGCTATAAAGTCAGTAGCTTTGATTCATTTCTGCACTGCGAAAGTTCTGGGTGCAGAGATATTGGTCAACACCGTAGGTGATGCTTGTGTTTCCGTTAACCTCATAATAAACCCGTTACATGGAAAATGATATTAGTAGCAATAATTCACAGCTCATTTAATATGAATGATGCGAGAAGGTGACCTTGAAGAAATGCAACCTTGTCTAAATACTTCATAGTTTGACGCGCGCACAATCCGCATGCACTTGTTGCTTAGAAAACCGGCTGAATTTAGCAAATCCGCGACGTTTGTAGAAACCAGTCTTCTGGGGCCTCATTGTTGTTTTTGTAGGTGTTCTGATCAACTTTCTGACTTGATAAAGCTGTCTGGCCATATGTTCGAATCGCTGGAATTGGGTCAAACCAACAAACGTTGTGTGAAGTTTGACGCACGTTCATACTTACCACTAAACGCGTTCACGCAACTGACGGCGGGCTACTTTTCAAACCCTCTGAAAGTGTGTGCATATGTACGTAACGGACACGTCGGTCGATTTCAATTCTGTTCGGGGTGCCCAGATCACGAACGCCGACGTGGCACGCAGGCGACCGTCATTTCTGATACATGTGCCGATTGCTAATTAATGGTAAAAACAACCAGGTAACCAATTCAGACATTTAAAATTAACATCTCAAGACAAAGTTTTCATCACTCAGACTGTTTTTATCTTAACAGGACTGCCTCAGTGTAATATTTCTTTGTGAACTTATGAACTTCGTTGAAAGTTTGCTAAATATAATGCTTCAAACATGTTTATGCCGCCAGCAGTCATACTGGGTATTTTTTACCTAACAGGAGGAAGCATGCTTTACTTGGATCAAGTTATGAATCGATCGGGTCCAGTGACAGGTAAAGTATAACTATCTTCAGAGTGACTAATAGGCCACCCTACCAGTTTTAGTTGGTTCTCACTTGTTTTCTCTATGCCGACTGTCATCCAGCACTTTCCGTGTGAGTCTGAGCTGTGTATCATAAGCCGCTAGATAATTCCTCGCTGACATGAAGGCATAAAAAGCAAAATTGAAGAACTTCGGATAACAAGAATAATTGTAATAGGGATACTTCTTGAAGAGGGCAGGATGTGAGTTGTGTGCACGGACATGCACCTTGCATAAGATATATTTTTTGTAACATTCAACCCAGGTGAAATCTGTACATAGATGACTGGTTCTGGTTATTACACCACTGATGATAACAACTTATTTAACCTCAGAAATAAACATACATATATATATATATATATAAGTTCATGGAAGTCAGGAACGTCCAAGCTTATTTAACGGTTACACACAAACTTTAATTTGCTTGTGAAATGATCGTGGTCTTTGTGACTTATCAAGTGTTCGACTGTAAGTTTTGCTACGCAGAGCGACCACCATTCACAGATTGATAATGGCTATTCAGTAAAGAACAGGAGAATACAGAGCACTTACTCTCATGTTACAAGCATGAAAAGAGATGTTCATGAGCAGTTTACAGATCTAATCTCTTATTCAATTAAGGCTAGCATAAAGCCACAGCAGGATCAAAGCCTGCACATAATTAAGATAAACATTTGTGACTGACCGCGTATAGGGTTGCAGTAGATGTATCAAACGGGAGCAAATTTGTGCGCATTTAAGAGACTACAACGAGGTGGCTGTACTTCCGAAAACAGTTTGCCAGGACATCCAAGAAGGCGTTCAGATGCTGGATCCCTGTAAAAATTCACGGTGTACGTACACAGAAAGGGTTTTCATAATTGCTCTCATTTATATACTTTGTTGGTCACTTTTTTTTATTAGGAAAAGCACTGTCTCAAAATGATCGAATCATCAGCTCTGTAGTTCAGCAGTATGAGATAAAAAGACGAATTGCATGATAACCAGGTCATGGTCCCTGGTGCTGACCACGCGGGACTTATTGCTCAACACCCGAACCAAGTGTGATGTCACTACAATGTGTATGTCGTAAACAAACGGAGTTGAACAATATCCCTTGCTTCGAATCTCCGGTCGACATAATGAATAATTTTTGGCATAAATTACTTTAACACTGGTGGCATTTCTTTCCCATGAATGGATTTCCTCTTTACCAATAGGTTAATTGCAACAATGTAGTTATTGGTAGCGTGTTACAGTGGAGGTTGTTAGCTGTATCTCGGCAGTAGCTTATAATTAAACTACATGTATCGTTATCAAACATTTTGTGGAGACCTTAACTAAGCAATTAAAAGAGTTTGTTAAATTACATTCCCTTTCACATCCACAAATGAAAAAACCACGGTGAATGAAGTGCGCTTTGTAGAATATTGTATATATCACCTGAAGAGATTTAAACCAGACTTGTTAGAATCGTTTGCTCATTGATTAAGTTAACAAATGAAATTATCAGTAAATTCTGGCTAAATCAAAAATGAACACTGCAACTTCTTTAAGGTAAGGTTTGCTGGAACTGCAAATCTAACACGACGGCAAGTTTTTGTATAGTTACACTACACAACGGTCTTTTAAAAAAATGGTCAACTTTTATTTGCATGGATAAGTTGTGAAAGGGAACATCAGAATCCAAAAGAAACGCAAAGCATTCAACGCAAGGTTCTTACCACAGATTTGTAAGTGTTCCTGTTTGATTGCATCTCGGGTGCGAATGCTTCTGCACAGGACAAAACGGCACAGAAAGTTTTGTCGTTTGCCAATTATTTTGCATCTCCTACAATAACGACAAATTCGTGAATCGTCGCTTGGTTCAGAGATTAAGTGATTTGGCTCAAAAGCAAATGGAGTGAAAACTACGATTTCACGTTGGATACTCAACAAAACACCTAACGTCCAAAAAAATTAGTTCCCTTCAGAAGTATGAACGGGAAACAGCCGAAACACAAAGAGCGGCATTATCACGCAATCCGCATTGATTCATCAGTACCAAGTTTGCAATATGTTGTAAAAGTTTCGGTAGCAAATATTTTGCGGAGCCAACGGGTTACATTAAGTGAGAAATGCATTTGGAGGGTTGGATTCACAAACAGTTGTTTTTGAACACTCGAAATGGGCCTGAGTCGACTGATTGTGACGATTCAAGCAAACCGCAATAATCTTGAACTCGAAAGACCTAACTGGGTTCTGAATGCGCAAGCTATATCGTCAACGTGACCATTAATCAAGAAGCATATAACAATGGTTGTAAGTGATTGTATAAGAGTACAGTTCTTCTTACAAAGGAATACACTAATGACATCTGTATGAATCGGGCATGTTCAGTTTACTTCCGTCATTATTTCAGCACTATGCACTTCAGGTAAGTTATATTTGTTTGCTGTTGTTGTCCGCTGCAACATTTCGCAAGTCACTTCTCGTTAGTTGAACATAGTTACATCATCGATGATTAATTTGGTTCCCGTTGTTGTCCACGATCCACTACACAACGCGGCTGTTGTGAATAATCAGAGAAATTCCGCATTAGTTGCGTCACTAGCTCCTTTGAGCAGCACGGTTGAATGAAGGCGAGATGCATATTTGGAATCGCAGATCGCCACCTATAAACCCTAGTAACTATCAAGCTGAAGTTTTTATCAAAAATCTTCTACTCCTTCAAACCAGTTAAAAGCACGTTTGTGATCAGGTTGATCTTTCAAAAAGGCCACTAAGTACTTGCATTTAAATGGGCGTTATTTTTGGAAAGTTAAACCACAAATTCTGAAGAAGACTTACTTTTCCGTAGTATCTCACAGGTTGATCGCAGTTTACTCATTAACATGCATTTGTCAAGGTTTTTTAAAAAAAGCGCCGGATTTCAACCCCGTTTTGGTTAGGGTGTCTGGGTGTTGTGTCTTTGTTACGACTGGAATCACAATTCCCACAGCCATGATCCCACATAGGAACTGGTTAAATACTAAATATTGCCCCCACACTGGACAGTGCTGAGTAAGCATATCTGAACGTCCATTCGTGTTGACTCTGTATGATGCTTTGTATGTCCGATCTGCACAATGAGACAAATAAGTTGTGGCGCTTACTGGTTTCTCAGTCCCAGTAATAGATTCATCGAACAGGAATAGGGGGGCTGTAGTTGTATCTGTTCTCAAGGTGATAAGTTAAACTGAGTTTTAAGGAAAAGCTCTTCCACTCATGCATTTACACAATAAAACAGTTGTGTCTAGCACGGGATTAGTAGCGAAGCAGTCAACATGGCAAGGTCATGAGAATGTGGATTCTAAAGCCACTTTAGTAGATCTATGTATAATCCTTGGTTTGTCTTAAGTAAAAACGGTACAGTGTTAAACAAAATCCTGCTTGCAGGTGCCCTTGGACCAAGTCAGTAGAGTGGGGTTCAAACACTTTGTCTACTAAAAGAAAATCGCCAACTGTGACCTTGAGATTTCTTGAAGTCAGACCCCAGCATACTGAAACTAATGTCTGGCGATGACCAGCTATCACTGAACATTGAGCTAACTGGATCAGGAAGCTTTAAATATCTAGGACCTTGAAACACCGATAGACAACAGATAGGTTGCCGTCCACTTTTCTTCCGCCCTGAGACATGGTGCAGTTCCTCTTGGGATTCATTTTAGTCAGACATTGATGGAACCAGCTGTCGAAAATAGATAAAAACACGCAGAAACGAAAACATGTAGTTGTAACTTCCCAGACTTCGGGCGTGTGCTTTATGACACCATCCCTGGCGCCAAAAGTGTGTGGCAAACCACCGGAGTTTTTGCTGGCTTGACTAAAGTTAACGCAAGCAATCACACCAAAATTTAAACGGTTGGTCGACCAAAAACACAGCGCAACAAATGTATGTGTATGTAGGGAATAACAATTTAACACTCCCGTGCCGCGTTCGACACAGACTGGCCTGGATGACAACCACTCAGGCAGTGTTTGAATCTGGTGCAGTGTGCTTTCGCCGCGCACCCCACCAGGACTGTCTGTTCAAGTATACCGATATTTGTTTCCGCTGTAGCTTTTGAATTTGTGCCTGTGTGTATGTGTACAGCTGATACACCATAAGATCAGTGTCCGAACAAAAGCCAACCAACTGTTGTTGACTCTAGACACCAGCGATAACAAACTGAATGCAGGCGTACAGACTACGTTGAATGCTTAATATATTCCGAACGTCTACTCATTTCTTCAATATCTGTACTGTTCGCCTGTGAATATCTGATAACCCGTCTTTGCTGACAATTTTATACGACCGTTTATCGCTACTAAAAAAATGTATAGGTTTACTGCTTCCAGCGATATGTTTCATCTTCTAATCTAATGGGTGAGGTGCAACCTTTATTGAGCAGTGCATAGGTTGTTCACCGCTCACAGGATGACTACACCGAGCATGCCGCGAATAAACAACAGCTTCGTTAGCGGAACCAGATAGCCGATTATTTGAAATTTTCGTCCCAGAAATTTCGGCTTTATATTAACACGGCGTAATTTGTTATGGTACGTTCGCGGTGTACAATGATTGTACTAAACAAAGGTGAACGTCAATTAAAAAGTTCAAGACTGACAGTTATTTTGGAAATTCCAGCTTCCCAAGTGGCCGTTTACAGACTAAATCGCTTTAGAGTAGTGTTTCAAAGATCAGGGCTGATTGTGGCACACTCAGCCAGGAGCGCCGAGACTACTGTCGTGCCACTGTTTCAAACAATGCGTCAAGGAATGTCTTATCAGCTGGTTTAAAGATGAGATACCTTCGCGGGTTTCTAGCAAAACCCACCCAATTGTTTCGGTGCCATCACAAGCTAATGCGAACATCAGGAGTTCATTGTTTTGTCTAAAGTGCTTTTTTTGTAATTTTCGTTCTTCGACACCTGATAATTGCAAACTCTGTATGTTGTTAAATTTCTTAATCGGTGATCACCGTCGTTTTTTTATTGTAAAACCTATCTCGATAAACATTCATATCGCCTGACAGGGGGCTATGCTCACTCAAAGTCAGAGGCTCTGAATGTCGGAGGTTGTGTCTACGTAACTTCATAACACAAGAACTAAATAAGCAAGACAACTGTAAACTTAAATTTGTACCAAGAAACAGGTGACTATTCTCACATAATGGCTTCGAAAAAACTATCACAAGGCTTGTATAAACAAAATAGGAGCTCATGCTTCAAATGACGACTGCCTACGAATCTGATAGTTCTCTACCACAGATAACTATAAGTTATCTCTACGAGATTGGTACGTTTGACGGTCCCTCATAATCGTCTGCTGTCTATTTCTGCATGCAAGAATTGAAAATCATCCATAGTAAAAGGATAACGGAGTAGTAAGTATGGAAAAATCGTACACATAATACATCTCAGAACGTCTATTTACCCTTTTAACCGTATAAAACGGACAAGAAATTATGCCCAATACAGGAGAAAAAGTATGCTAATAACTTGTTCGGTAGATTTGTGATTTTAAGTGAGACTCAACTGTGAAAAGCCAGCTCTTCGGATGGATTCGAACCAGCGGCAAGCGCTCTATCAAGTGAGCTAAGAAGCCACAACAGCAGCTGTAATATTTCATATTTGGAATCCGTTACTCACCCGTCCCACCAGCTAAAGTGTGTGGCAACCAGTGATAACGTCATATGAATCAGATGTGTTCTAGTTATTACGGTGAAAAGACCATCAACCAGATGGAATGACTGCTGTGACAGGATTAACCTAACAAAATATTGTAAGGTTTAGGTGTTGAATAAATTACAGAAAAGTGGAGGAAGAATGTCAGCTTGCCAACGGAATTTCGAGAAATCTTGATGAAGTAACCGAGAATCTCACAGCCAACAATAACACAAACGTATTCTATTGTGGATTTCAGATAGGCTGGGAATTCCGGGAATTCCAAAAACACGATCGATCAACCGTTCACATAACATGACACTCACCTCGAATCAATCAACTGTCGAGCATCGCTTGTTCTGGTGCCAGCTCAAAATGTCACTTAACCAGTGTTCTCCATGAGTTCCACTGACTGCAGCTAACTCTCCCACATTGCCCATCCTGAAGCACATGATGATCGTTCGTTCTGTAAGGACGGATCACTAGTTTTGCACAAAAACTAACTGAACACAATAAATGTTAGTACATCATGTTGGGTGAGATAAAGCCTGTACGATACAAAACATCTGTTCTCCACTGCGCATCATACGATCAGGAAATATTTGTATTCTACCGTTCATCCACTTTGAGCACACGATCATGCTACACTGGTGGTCGGTAAGTTTTGTCAACGAGTTAGTACAGATTATTTATGTGAATGCGTTCACTTTTGTTTTACAGTCGAGTTGGTCCTGTAGTTGTGCAGAGGGAGCACCTCTTACTTTGAGTGTATTTCCCTACTGTTATTTACTAGCTTCATAGGTGGAGACATAGAAGCCAAAGTGGTGGGCTAATGAGAGGATTATTCACACTTTATATGCCTATGAAACCTGCACTTATTTGACGACGGAGACCTGATGGCATCTTCACCGGATCTTCCGTATTATCCACTGTCTCAAGTTTTCCGTGTTAATTTCAACAAGAGAAACCAAACTTGTTGGAACATTACTTAAATTTAATGCATCCGATGCAATCTGATCCTGATCTGTCCAACATCACGTAGATGATCTTAAACTCGACAGCTTATAATTCACAAGAGGTTTCATACCTCGATTTCTCATTCACCGGGCTCATTGGAACCGTCAGACTTAAAAAATGATGGAAAAAACTATTGTTTTGGTTCATTTGCACAACTCTAATAATATCTACTTCCGATAGCTGTAGAACATGTGATGAACTACCAACAAAACTGACGAACATGTGCTGCTACAGTGTAGGTATACATTATTCATACTGCCACTATGTCGTCGATGGTTTGCGTTTTAACATACTTGGCTGATGAGTCCAATTGTCATGGTAGGAGGGAAATCTGTGGTTGTCAAAAACCTTCCGATTAAAAGTACACTCACTTTTGAAAATAAAACGGCTGTTCCATTCAAAACGTCTGAGTTCCCAGCAGTTTTCCTTTTTTCAGTGGTCAACTCTCTGATTTCCGTACAAAGACTACCGAGGATTTCAGCAACATTACATTTATTTAATCTTGGATTAAAGCGTTACTCGCAGAACTATACGAAATTCCATCTGCTTTCTATGCAGTTCAGTGTATTCCTATATTTCTATGGTTTGCGTTTGTCTTTAATGCATGTAGACCAGTCCATAAATACTACCACAACCTTGCGACGAGTTCGTCCCGTACACCCGCGTTGCTTGTTTTTAAACACGATTCATCCAAGTTGTTTTGATTTCTTGCACTAATGAGACGAAACTCGGCTATTTTTGTGTTTCAACAATCACTGGTAGACGTACTTGCTCAAATCAGCATGATATTTTCTGAGTGCAGGGAGATTCTCATTTTCACTGTAAGCGTCAATATTTTTTTGAAATACTATCTCTTGTTTGCGCATTTAAACACTGGCACCCCATATTTATATAGTTCTGAGGAAACCGGCCATGCTTTGC
>QNGE01005607.1:0-41141 GCA_008508345.1 Paragonimus westermani
GTACCTTGATCATCAGTTTGTATATTCAAACAAAGACCTTCAGAGATCAGTTTTTCAGTTGTTACCTAGCCAGCAATTCTTAATTTGTAGTTGATAACGGATTAACTGACCACTTACAAGCTAACTCAAACCAGTGCTGATTACAAGTAAGAGGTAACCTTGAGATTGCAGATATCGGCTGACTATTACAGAAATTTCTTCAAAACGATTCATACAGTTTTGACGAAAATCTTTTATCATTTCCAGGGCTATTCACTTCTGAATGTAATTTCCGTTCTACTATACCATACCTTGCTGAATAACAAATGAATAGGCTGACTCACAACGTATCGTTAGATTTTAATTTATCGAAATTCGATTCGAGACTAAGTGAACCTAACCAGTGCTTCTACGAACACTCCCAGATCAATTCCGACTATACTGGCTGCACACAGAATATGGCCATTTACCACAGAACTTACATGTCAGTCAGACGTGAAATCGTATGTTTAAAGCACAGCGTTCACTATATTTATCACCATTCACGAGCTCTAAATCAATTAGTTTCCGCACGAGTACAAACATGCTAAGGTATGTGTTATGTATTTCGTAAATCATAACGGAATTGGTTATCCACATTGCAAGGTCAAATTAGATATCTAGGCTTCACAAAATCTTCACGGTTTGATCGGTGTGCTATTCTCTATAACCGTGGACTTCTAACCTTACTGGATAACCGCTATGGCTCACCATCTTTCTCTCGAAATGCAGTGACAACGTGTAAGTCATTTTTACCCGTCAGTCTATTCGAAAATTTTCTTTCCATGTTCCATATATATTTAAGGTTTTGTTTTTCACGGCATATCATAGACATTTCTCTTCCTTTTTGTAGCATAATAATGTGGACCACTTCTGATATCCAACTAGTTTTTATGGTACTTAGTATGTAGGGAAATTGAATGTAACAGTATCTACCCCTGGTAGTAAGTATCGTCCCAAACTCGAGATCAGAGAAAATAAAAAATTCTACTCAATATCACAAATTGATGGTTGCCTCTTGAGCAGAGTATGGGTGAGCAATGTGGTGATCGCAAATACCTGTAGTACGTAGAACGCTAGCAGAAATCTTTATTGAGCGCTCAGCTTTATCCAAGGCAACCTGGATATGGCACCTGTGAATCTAGGTGTCTTTGTCCGGGTCCAAATATACATGAACGATCCCAATGAACAGTGAAACATTCAATCATCTATACATTACTCTGTGTTGCTTATACGCAAACGTTCATTGATCCGAATGACGTCTTTCGGTCTTATTCTCCAGACTTTCAGGTGTGAATATCGTCTGTTAGGTATTCAAAGCAAAATGCTTTCAAAACATGGAACCTGCATCTAGTTATTCAATTTGCTCGATGTTGTTTATGTTAGGTTTTTCAAGCCAGCTGGTAGTCGAAGAGAGTTATGGCTTTTTGGTAGTTTCAAAGCAGAATACACCCCTCGGTAACAGATATGGTAGAAGATTTATTAGAAGTCTTGAAAATTGTGCACGAATATCAGCGTGCTCATAAAATCGACTACCAAAACGCAGGAACCAACACACTTTTTCGTTCAAGAAACAACTACAGTAGTTGAACATGTACAGAAGATACTACAGAGGTGTAAATGACAGAATATTATCTAACGGTTGTTTAGCTTTCAGTTAGTGCCATACTTGGGGTTCATTCACTTGTGGCACTAACTCTCTCTATCCAATTATTTTTGAAAGGGAACGTTCGCTTTTAATTTCCCGCAGTAAGCAACTTGAGGCTACTCGGTGCATTGAAGTAGCATAGTCAGTTTGTGACACCAATGTAACAACTAGTGTTTAAAAGTTATATTTTATGTTTAACGTTCACAGTGTCACTCCATCCTGCATGAAACAGGTCAGAATCGATTGGGAACATGGTTCAGATAAGTAAGTTTTCTTCCCTCGTCTGTGTCAAGTTACATCTGGGTGATAACAATGCTGTCGATGATCAGAACTACTGAGATCAAAATGTGCAAAAGTTCTGTTGTGTAAGTGTGTCCTGATTGCAAACTCATGTAAGTGTGGCCCACTGAAAAAGTTTCCGGCTTAATTTGTAACGGAAAGTTGTAAGCGCCCTTGTCCTAGTCCAATACACACAATCATGTTTGCAATTTGTTTCATACACATCGAGTAGGGATGGGAAAAAGTCAACACTGTGCTTGTCGTTTTGCAACTGTCAGAATTGTAGCACAATACTTCGGTTGACAAAAAAAAGCATTTAATCCTGAACCGACATACAATGTGTCTCAAAACCCATTCTGTTACTACTACGGCAACTACCACCAACAATAACACAGTTGTTGTGATTAACAGGACTAACTGTTGTTACTAGGCTGACTGAACACAACCAGCGACCGGTCGCTATCTACTTTGGCCTTCCCATGTTCCGTCAAATGATCTGCTAATACAATTCACGCACTTATACTGTTGTCATGCCAAGGACAGTTGGTAATTGTGCACTTTCGACTAGCTGCACAATGGTGGATCAAGCACGTTTAAACGTGGGGCTGAAACCGTACGTCTACTTGGGGAAGGCAGTTTTCTGTAATACAACATCACGTACAACTAATAAAAAACATTTATCATGAACATCAAGATCTAAGGACTTGTGTCCTCTTAATTGTTGTGGCGTATACTTGACCGTGATATACTTGTACGTGATGTAGGAGCAATTTTCAAAGAAATTCATTTTGAACAAATAACCTGTACTATTTTTTTTGGAATCAAACGAGCTGCATTTGATTCTGTTCTTCTTTTATCACACAGAAGGAAAGTGATGTAACCTGTTCAGACATTGGTTCTATTTCACTTTGTTGCTGAAAACGGATTGGTAGAATGTCTAGTGTTACAGGTTCTAGAAAACTGAGCTCAAATGTTTGAAAACAAATTTTCCTACTCAAGTGCTATGTTTGTGAACAGTTTTTGAGCGCCACATCTGAAGGCCGAGTGTTTACGTTGAACAAGTCATACAAAAAACGTAACTGATAAGATGTTGTAGGAAGCAATACAAAGACTACGATATTCTGGGTTGGGTTAGTTTAGAAACACATCCAGTTTAAAACCTACTAAAGTGGAGGTTATACAGTGATGTTTCCTAAATTGTCTTAAAGTGAGAGGTCACTAATCGGCCAGCAAAAATAAATACTTATATGAAAGTTGAAGAGAATCCGAATCACGTTCACTTGAGGTCGTACAAAAGAACTACCAGCACTGCCTGAGCATGATAGAAAAATTGTGTCGGGAGAACGTACTTGATCTTGTGGACGCCTTAACTGTTTCGACGACTTGGTTTGAAAACCTTATAGCTACTATAAACCTACGTATAATGTCTTCCTTCCTTTAACTATTACACTTCCACTGACTGAAGTTGATCAACGACTTGTGTGTAGCCTGCAAACTAGCCACCATCTTCCTGGACTATTTCTAACTGGTACCACCCGTTTACAGACCATTGGGTGTGTTCTGATAGATATTCTGGAATATCGATTGACGCAGATTACTTTCAGTCGGAGCACAGGGATTCAAACAAAAGGTTTTAAAAACAATAAAAACGGTCTCTGTTCCTGTCAAATTTATCAGCGATGCTTTTTTACTCCAGGAACAAATGGAAAGGCGGTCAGCTGAATGTACCAGAACTGTGACGTTGTGAGTGTTGGACAATTGGATAATCATTCCTAAACCGCTATCGGTAAGGTTTTACATGTGCAAATTCAGCAGTGTTACTCATAAGATTATTTGTACTGTTGGCCGTGTGATTGTTCCATGAAAAATTTGATTCCATTTTGATTCTTCGTAGTGGGAGGAATATTTTCTCTTGATTACCTCGGAGAAGAATGAGTTTCGAAATCATTTACTCGTTCGTGGTGGTCGGTTGACACACTCAGGTAAATGTGAATTTTTCACCAGCTTGAAGTGAAGTTCATTTTATGGTACAATTTTCCACAAACAACGAACAAATGAAGCACGCACACGTATGATTAAGAATGTCCCACAAATACCGTTACTTCTGTTTTTGATCTACTGCCTTGTGGCCTCAACCTTCAAAATATTAACAAATAACCAACAAGAGTGTTTTTTTCAAAGTTTATATAGTTGAAGTGAAACTTTTTATGTTATACTGGGCAATGTTCAATTCGTCGAAGTGTTATCCTTCATTAAATTGGTTGGGCCAGCACAACGCCAACCCCAATACGACATCTATACATAGGACTTATTGGCTATCTTATGTATGGTGCAAATGGTGTCCGTGATCAATCCCAAAAGGAATGTGGCTACGATCGGCCGAATATGGTCGTTTGTTGAAAAATTTTACTGGGATTGAAATTATGAAATTAAAAGAAACCTTAGCATTTTGCACGGAAAACGAAGATCATCAAACTGTTGACGGAAGCCAACAGAACAGACAGGGTTCTGTAGCGCAGCTTCAGTATGACTCATAAGTGATTGAATCTGGAAATTCAGGTGTACTAACACAATCAGGGTCACTGTAACATCAGTGCAGAAAGTGTCATCGAAATCTCTTTTGAGTGTGAAAGCCACAAATTAGATTGGAGAGTAGTTTTGTTTAAATCACGCAAGTAGCAAGCTTCGTTTGAATGTTATTTTAACGATCAACTTGAGTAATACACAGCATTCCGTATAACTATCCACTCCCGCGGAACATATAAACAGTTTAGTTCTTCACACTAAGCAGCTAAGCTTCAACAGACTTCTTCAACGGGAGTCATAGACAAGTTTGCAGCAAGGCTTTATTCAGTAGTGATGGGGCCGGCGAGGTAGATGAACAGCGTTCATAGACACAATCTTAACATAGCAAACTGTGTGGTTGGAGCAAAATAAATTAGTGGTGCAGAATCGTTTTAGTATGAGGACTGTGCGCCAAGCGGTGGAATATAGCTTCCGGATTACCCCCACTATGGGAGAACACTACTGATAAGAGTCAATTAGAATCTTTCCACCCAACCCTCTGAAGTGAATCCATCTCTCTCTTAGCGTCGTCTTGCCACAAGCGCCATTCCGATAGCACACAAACTGCGATCTGTATGTAGACTAATCTCGCTGATGGTCACAACAGGCAGGCACCTCTGTGCAAAACACGGACTCACACAGTGGACTAGTTCGCAGATGGCACATCGCAAATCAATCGCCATTAAGAAGGGTATATAGTTGGCTTATCAGTAATCACCCACCGACTATAGAGAGCGACCGATTACCAGTGGAAACCATAAGGTAGTACTCAAACTTAAAACCTCGAAAACCTGTAGTGGATCAAAGGAGCGTTTGTTGTTGACTGCCATGTGTGGACATCGATGGTATATCTGAAGATGACAAAATTGAGAAATGAACTCCCATTTGGTTCTTGTTTACTGTTATGAGATAATTGTGCAGCTTTACCGTCTATTGTGTCTTTAAGATGCGCATCGAGTCAGTGTTGCAATGTTATTCAGATGAACATTTTTGCCCCTTGTGCAATTCAAGGTTAAAACCAGTAAGTTGAATGAAAGTTACATTATCACTCATTTAAGGGCGATCTCTGCAAATATATCACTTGGGTTTTACTAGTACTGAGTTTACAGTACACGGCCTGTCCTACAGTCTATTTCCTTGAATAGTATTCACGAACTAGCCTGTCATCTCCAGAAAACTTTTGATACGCCGTCCTGTAATGTTACGTGGCATGTTTTGGTTACAGCCTGACTGTTCGAATCAGATCAGCCCGTTTTTACTTTTTCCAGGCTTGGTTGAATCGCAGAGTTGAAACTGTAGTATCCGGAAAATTGTGCTCACTTTACATTCAACCGAGACCAAAAAGTGTTGATTGGGCATCTAGAGCATAGAAACGTATTTTTTCCTCCGTAGCGTTAGGTCCAATGGTGCTGGGAGCATTGACAATGAGGTGAAAATGTTGCTGTCTGAAAGTCAAGTGCAACAAACTATACACTGAAGCTAGATTCAGAAGCGTGTACCGTTATGTAAATGGACTGGTTTCAACACCATGAGGTGGGCTGAGGGCTGCCTTTGTTCTTGTGAACGTACAGTAAGATCACATGTATAGCAAATGACTGAGCTGCAGTCTACTGGATTCGGAACACAACACAGGTTCTCGCGTACTAACCAGAGTATTTTAATAATAAAACTGAACAGAAAAGAGGAAATGGTTTGGCTTCAAAAAATCATTGCGGCATTAAATGGTCGTCAGTACCGTTAGATAATTTGAAGTTGCGACAGGACAATAAAGAATAAAAACTGAATGACAACTGTGGAAAAAATTTGGTAGAAATTGCCGTATCACTTGAAATACTCCAAATTTCCCGCAGATTGCCCTCCGAGTGCACCAGATCTACGGATAACCTCTTCCACGTCCATAAGATCTTAAAATCGGCTGTTGTGACGAACATTATATAAGCAGAACACAATATCAACTCAGCAACTGGGGAAGTTACTCGAAATGACCAAGTTCGCGCTGACTTTGTTTAGCCTGAATGCACGCGGTCACAGTGGACCCACATGATTTGACAAATGTCAAGAACCACACGGTTTTGTCGATTAAGATAAGTCCACTCACAAAATACCACTACGAAACTGTTTAGCTTACGTGGATGTGCATAGATAATTAAATTATCAACGTTACAGGAGGAAAATGACGAAGTTGGTGATTGTTTCAACTTTACTGTTTACTGCAGGATTACCAGAAATTTTTAAGTGCTAAAATCTGGGCTAGCAATAGGTTTACTTCGAGGTCCATTACCTGCATGAAAAAAGTGCAGATCACTAAACTCCGCCACAGTTTCACCAGCCGCAGGTCCAGAAAACCTTGCCTTGGTGGGGCCAACCTCGCCAACTTTAAGTCATCGAATTACATCGTTGCATAACTTCCATACGGTTTCATGAGAATATTGTATTTTAGACGAAAAGCCACAGAAAGGAGTGAAAGGGGACCTGACTTCTGAATTCCTGCAAGTGGGGCTTTAATTTAGTTTGAGGTGGCAATAAGACAGCTTCTTCTTGATGAACTCATGTGGATAAAATATTCGGAAAACCCGCTTCCGTTTGAAGCGCACCAACTTAAGAGTTTACCTGAATGTAAAACTACTCTCAAGTTTAGTTGTATTACTGACAGGCTAATCGAGTACATTAATACGCTAGCAGTTGAATTCACTGATCCTCTATTTTTGCGGAGTATAAGAACATTTTCAAAATATATTTAGAAAGTAGTCACATAGTGTTAGCAATTATGTAGCGATGAACAGTCAACTAACACTCCGGAGAAAAACTCAGTTTTTTTACAGCTCAGTTAAAAGAGCTCCAATACAGAGCGCACCCGAATGATAAACACCTGAAAGCACTCCTCCGCTTGTTTGGTAGGCAAGTGGGCATATCTGTATGTTTGAATTTATGTTTGATCATTCGGTTGCAGTGTGACATAATTCAAGTTTTTGTCATGTAGAACGACAGCACCTTTGTAAGATAGCGAAAGCCTAAGTAATAAAGCAGCATAATTACAATGTGCTTTGAGGTCACTAGGTCTCCAGTTCGCGGGGCGAGTTCTGTAGCTCCCACCCTGTTTATCAGATAGAAGTACGCGATGAGACGTAGGGATATATCCTGCCAAATCGACGGTAGATGCCAGAAATTGTTATTAACTACTCAGTTCTGTTCATCTCAGATCCACTGGGATCTGCAAGTGATTGCTGGTGCCGAAATTCCCAGATGAAAATTTGCAGAGCGTCAGCTTCTCCCAATTTCCTATCGAGTTTTATAAGATTGTAGAGCGATTACTTTTAAATTTAAACTGCTGTAGTCTATATACTTGCGGCTGAGATTTATCAGGTACCTGAGTGAAAACAGCTCTATTGCCAGCTTCAGACGAAGGCCGAACTATAATAGGTGGCATTTAAAAAGACGAAATTTAGCATTGGTCGCGTGCATAACAGATGAATAATGTTCCGACAAGATGGCAAACCTCGTTTCTATGACCTTCCTGTGCAGTTCTTCATTTAAAGGACTCCAGTTAACTACATTTGCAAAAATGGCCAGTTTTTCAATCATTATTTCCGATGCGCCGGACATTATCCAATAAACAACACAATAACCACATGATCAAGCCAGATGATGACCTACATGTGCATCTTCGAATTGATCACGTGTGCAATCTACGATCAACTGGAAACCATCGGCGGATCACAATGTCATAATCAGACACGGAAGTCAGTGACAAGTTGTGCCAATTCGATCTAATGGCAATCGATAACAGCAACAGTAGAGACAGAGGTCAGAGTAATGAAGGCTGTTGCCACGACATTTTGTAATTTGTTTCTCTGTGTATGAAAATTCACTTAGATTTATTTACCTGTGCAGGTTACTAATCACGCACACATCTGAAGTATGGGCTAACCTGAAATAGTAAATGCTGACAAGCGTAAGTCACATGCAAAATTTGTGCGTTGTCCATGTGTACAGACCCAGCTAATTTAATTCTTCAAAAGAAAGTGCCTAGCCCTACCGTATGAAAGCTGACCTAGTCCTGTAACTGAATTTAGGCTTCACGTAAAATGTGAATATCTGATGAAATGAAGCATTTTCATTGAATATTCTGTAGACGCTGCTAGCTCTGTGATATGTGGAACGGAGAGTTTCAGTTAACTAATGGTGTAATTCAGCCTTGTCAATGATAACATCCACTTTAACTAGGAGCGTGTGCCAACATCCATGTTTGTGTTTATGGAAGGGTGCATGTCAGATTGGCAGCGAGGGAAGACACAGCGAAAAACTGATCGAAAGTCAGTTTGGAAATATTAACATATGAGTGTGAATATATGTGTATAATTAAGAACCTAATTCGATGTGTGATGCCAAAAATAATGTTCTAACAACACTACGCAAACACAACACAAGTTTCATTTAATATACTCTTTAAAAGTGCTGAACCAGAACAGTCTGTTCTCAAAACTACGGCAGAAAACATTAGGTAATTCAAATGCAAAAGATGAACACAAATCAGTCCACATTCCTTTCTGTCTCGAAAGAAACGTTTCCTGTGACAAAATGAGCAAGAAATCCCAGCATATCAACTACTGCAGCCAGTTTCGCCTATTAATTTGCCTTCACGCCAGATTTGTTGCGAACTGGAAGATGCATCATCTGTTTATGCTGCCTTTCAAAATGCACACACTGTTGTCTGTTCTTGTGATATCACCACCCAAAGTGACTAAGGAAACTCACTCCTAATTATTGATCGATGAGGAGTATATAAAAATCTATGAAGATTTGTTTATCCTCTAACGCTTTGTACTTCGTTGAATAAAATAAAACGGTCAACATGATTGACTCATTCAACCAAGCTGGTGATCTTGTGGGCTAAATTTGATGCAGTGTGAAGATGATATGATGGCAACCTTGAAGGTTAGTGCAATCCAATTAAATTCCCGCCACTGCGTACTCGAGAATATCTTGTTAACAGAATGAAGGCGCCATAGGCGTGCATTCGCAACCAGGAAACTATTTACGGTCTAAATGCTGGCTATCACTTCACTGGGCATCAAACGGTCAACCAAAGTTAACTCTTTTTCTCTCCAGTATGGGATTCTTCAAACGCTGACGGAACAACATAACTATGTGATACATTCAGTCCTATGCTGCAGCAGTCAAGACAGACTTATCAGTTCCGCTTTTCATCTCATGATTTAAAACACTTGTTTCCAAATTTGACTCTCGTCCGCAAACGCATACTACTACAAAAAAACTGCTTCCGTAAACGAATTTGAGAAAAAAACAAAGCAATTGACCGTGTGAAATTTGTTTAAACTGTGTTCTATTGCATCCTGTCAAGTGTATGCTGCGAAATTCAAAGTTACTAATTACTCTTCAAATTACTGACAGTAGATATTGATTTATCGAGGCATCGTTATTGGTGGCTCTGGTGAATAGACATACAGATTGTATATGAAAAAGCAGGAGGTACACTGGGATAAAGTATACTTTTCAAAAACTGAGGAATATCACCAATTCACACCGATAAATGGAATTTCGGAGACTCAGTTCCACATGTCTATTCACTTGTAATCAAGTAGAATGGACAATTTGTTTATCGCAGTAGGGTTGAATGTGTTATGGACAGATAGTATATGGGATATGGCGTGTGTTTAACGTAAACGAGTACGGATGCTTGTTGGTTTAGTTCTTGCTTTTTCAAAATAGTTGGTCTTTCAAAATCGGTCTGCCTAGTATTTATACAAGCTCGTGTTTCCGAAAACGTCAAGCGTCTGTTTCCTTATTTCCACCCGAATATTTCTAATCGACTGTGCAAAGGATGGCTGAACCTTTGAAGCATTGATTTCCCATCCACAAACATTAATATTTGTCAACTTTTTTGCGGGCTATGCTTTAATGAGCTCCACTTCTCTCCTGCTACCTCCACAGGTTCGAGCTTTTTTACTGAGCTCGCTAGTTTAACACGCTGAACAGCTTCCGCCTTATACAGTCACCTCTCTCTACACGTCCCCCCTTTTCTTCTTTCTACCGTTCCTTTTCTTTTGTCCTCACCCTCCATTTTTGCACCACTCATACATTTGTGTACTGCTGACAATTTGTGTTGTCTTCAATATGGTTACCCGTTTTTTTCCTCACTCACAAATTGAGCATCAGCTATTAACTATCTAAATTTTCCTCGAGGCAAAGGAACGCTTTCAAACTACTGAGGGCTCTTGTATGCGCAGGATAATCTTCAACCTTCAGTGAGTCGAATGGGTTTCATTCATATTTCTTTTATCACACCGCCTCACTCAATCAAAGGCTGATTGCGACAGGTGGCAAAAATCAACTGTTATTCCCATAAATAAACAACAATTAACAAGCAACGTTCTTGACAATCTTCATAATTGCATCTGGAAGCTGTTTGCACACAGGTGGCTTTAATTGGTGATTAGCAAGTAATTGCAAGTAACTGTATACCCTACAATTTTTCTAACAATTAGGATTTCGGGAAAACGTTGAGAAGTGACTTCAATTTGTTCTGGCTAATTCTGCATACATTAAATGTGTGCATCACTTTATAAGAATTTTCATTTTGGAACGATTTACCATCCTAACCGATCTCTTACAAATGCCAGAATTTTATGTTCTACGGTCGATTTCAACTATGATTACACTTCAAAAATATAAGTATCGCACTAGGAAGATTCGCAATATGATAGCCTTGATCAGTGTGCGGACATTTACGCAAGTGTCTTCATATTGAATCTAAGTGGCTTGAGCTGTATTTGGTTAAAACTTGACAAGGAGATAAGTTTGCGAGAGGCAGTTCCAAAGGTTTATCCTTCTACAACTGTAACCTATATAACTACCCCACTAAATAAGTGACTCCGGACAAACCGAAAGTTTGTTTTCTTTCAAAGGGAAACTTCCATAGGAAGATTTGCGTTAATTGGTCTTACTTGGGCCATTTTTGTTCCCAAATGTTTGCATGGTTACACATTTTATTCAAATGTGCGAATTTATATCATTTTATTGTCAAAAGTCAAACCAAACTTTCAGTGCGAAGACTGATGAGAATTTTTCTGGGCACTATTTTATTTCACAACCCACACCTACCAACTGTCAAATGTAAACACACTTACACCCAAAGTTACAACGTAAGGGGACAAATAGGTGCTTGTCTTCAGATTAGTCGAACTAATTCGCTTTTCTTTTATCGACTTAACTGTAATATCAACATAACCCATCACAACACTATGTATACTAGCTGTACTACTAAATTCATTTGAACTATGAACATTTGTTTGTGGGTTTCAGCGAAATGCTAGTAAAAAATAGTATGTTTTATGGAGCATTTTGTGCGACATACTGATATGTTCATTCTTATTGGGTCTCGTGAATGAGGTGTAATTTTTAGTTGCTACGTCCTACGCTAATAAGTGCGTCTTGTTTCTTGTACACATCTCTGTGACATGAAACTGTGGTGATGATCCAGAGAAACGTGTAACTTCTTGTTCTACTGATTCAAGCGATACCACTTGCTAAAGGTCCACATAAAACATAGGGAGAAACGTCAGGCTTGAACTCGATTCAAATGCTTCCCTGTTAGAACCAAACATAGAATGTAATGCACAGAACACTGTCAGATAGCATTGACGCAAGATATTTACTCGATAGTTTCCTGTGCCACTGCATTCGGACAGAGTGAGGTGCTCTATGAAATGGTTTCATTTAGTAGTCGCATAATTAATTTGTTCTTGTTCAAGAAATTTTACTTTTCGAGTGAGGGTCCACTCATCAAATACTTTGTTATCTGTGTAACTTACGTAGTAACCAGATAGACATTTGGTCAACAAGTAATTCATATGTGAATCAGAATTTTATTCTTCTCCTATACCGTTGTACGTTGAAATCATCCACACTGGCTGCTTCGGTTTGCTGTAAACGTTCATTAATGATAACTGGCTTGATCATGATCTCCATACAGTGCAGCCATAAAAATGTTACAGCATTCTATGAAGGATTTCAATTTACAGCAAATGTTCCCTCTGAAATGCATAGCTGTGAATGGGCTTCTAGGGAAAACTTACACATGTAATTTCAGACTATGTAACCCGAAATTTCTGAGCTATTCTAAACCGATGTTTTCTTCGTCCTGAAATGGAAACAATGACACATTTCATTTTTCACATATAAGATATTACAGCGTGCCTGGCACTTTTCTATTGTATTCACAATCTTTTGTATCCGTTTACATCTGCGTTTTCTTGAATAGATGAAGAAGCATGTTTGTCTCTTGGAAAATCGACATTTCCAAGACCAGTACTCAGTAATTTTCGATCCTAGTTTCGGTAAAAACGATACCTTTCCCCAACCGAAATTTTAGTTACCACGAGTAACCTTTGTTAAGGAGCCTTTTCAACCTAACTGTTGCAGAAGTAGTAAGAAAATAAATCAATATGTGACTGTGACTGATTATTTATCAGCTAATCATCGAGTCCATGCGCTGTCATGTGTTCATGCGTGTGCACGTGTTTATGAGGCTGCCAATAGGAGTGACATTGAAAGTCCACCAGAAGTAGATTTTTCACAAAAATGGTCGGAATTTCATTGACTCTCAAATGAGATGGATATAACCTTCATATCGACACTAATTAAGAATTATTCAAAACAAAGTTTGATGTTGGTGAGGTCATTATTCATTTGGTTTAGCTCATAAAGGTTGGCATAATAGCTACGAATTTATTCATTACAAAGACTGTGCATCACTTGAACTGTTCAACTGTGTGTCACATACAGTTCTAATCAGCCTGAGCGATAATCACAAAGTAGTTATAGTTTTCGTTTTAAGGTGAATTATTTTACATCAAAATATTCCAATCAGTTCACTGAATTATAAACAGTCAATCATGTGGCACAGTAATTCATAGTAATTCTTGAAGTGCTATCGTCTACTCACATAGAGTTACACAAAAACACTGAACGGACGTTACAGAAATTCACGTCGCAAACAATTTTCAAGTTATCTGTATTATACGTTGCGACTTGAATCGGTGAACTTTGGAAAATTCGGGTCAACTGTATATTACTGAACCACAGATTTTCCCATACCATTATCGAGTTACTTAGCAATGATCAATCGCAGGTGGAGACAAGTCGACATTTTTATTTTAGGGGGACATTAGCCAGCAAACTAATACTTATGATGCTCCTTCGTGTCCTGGTTTCATTTTCAAGGTTATCCCAGTATCATGCTTCAGACACCTCATGTTAGGGTATTTTTCTCTAATGAGACTGTTTGTTTGAAATTCACTGGTAGGTATATTGTCTAGCAGCTCACAGAAAACAGATGGTTAGGAAACAAACGTTAAAAGATATTTGAAGAAATAAAGGATAAGTCAGAGCTTAATGGAAAGGAATTTGAAAGAGATGTACTATTGAAGAAAACATCTGCAACCAGCCGAGAAGCCGTTTGAAAAAGAGTTCCTCATAAATTTCACTATAAATTTTTATACTTTTTCAAATCCGGCAACTGAATGGCAGTGTTTTATTCGAAGAAGATGAAGAAAAGAGGGTTCGTGACCACATCGGACATAATCGATTGCACCTGTGCGTTTTAAGGAAAGCAGAGCAATCGGTCGTTGATAATTCACTGTTCCCAACAGAAGGGGTCTCGAGAAAATACAAAACTTTTAGGTTTCTGTTCTGTATTTAGAAAAACTGGTAGCGTTTTCATCGGATTTGGCTAAATGTAAACATTTTGTGTAACTGCCTTGCATGAAAAGACATACACAAATTTGGTGAGTTCTGTAAGTTGGATGGTGCAACCTAAATTTACTGAAGTATTTGACGAAGTTCAAGTTAGCCGCGTATTTTCCATTCGATTAAAATTTGGCAAAGTGGAACTGTCTCGCTTGCCAGTAAAATGCCGCCCACTTTCCATAGTTTTGTTTCAATTAGCTGTCATTATGAGACTGGCCGGTAGCTTACAAAAACGGCAGTGATGTTGACATAACTTGAAAAAAGGAGAATCAGGTATGTGCTTGGGACTCGTTTAAATATTCACTGGCTCTACGGCCTGCCGAGCTACTTCCGAGAATACTAAGAACTTTGACTCAGTTTATCACTACGGTAGGGAAATGTGCTGGTTCGTCTGCTGGTTCTTCCGATACTAGGCTACATTCTTGTTAGCGGTACATGTTCGTGTGGCTTATATTTCACTCCCAACCGGCAACTCCATAACTTGTCTTAAGCAGGTAAATACCCCAGTATAACAGCTTCAAGTTATTTGTAAGTTCTGTAACTTCGGTAAGCGGACTGGTTTTGCAACTTTCAGACGAAGTTTCAGTGAATCAGTACTTTACTAAAACTTTTCTTGCTTTTTTAGACATGACAAATTGATGGAGATGCATTAGATGTGATCAAGACTCTTCATACATCCCATTTAATTTGTCACCTATGAAAGTCATTTGCCAGTTACTGTATGGATACATCTTTGCCCATTTTCGTCCTTCGAGAAACACACCTGAATGTTGCACACCAAAAACCCATCAGGGCCTGTGGTGCTCACATAACACACCCTCAACAGTGATGTGCGTATTTTCCATTTCAACCGAAACAGCTAATTGAAGTTTCTTTGCATNTGCAACCTAAATTTACTGAAGTATTTGACGAAGTTCAAGTTAGCCGCGTATTTTCCATTCGATTAAAATTTGGCAAAGTGGAACTGTCTCGCTTGCCAGTAAAATGCCGCCCACTTTCCATAGTTTTGTTTCAATTAGCTGTCATTATGAGACTGGCCGGTAGCTTACAAAAACGGCAGTGATGTTGACATAACTTGAAAAAAGGAGAATCAGGTATGTGCTTGGGACTCGTTTAAATATTCACTGGCTCTACGGCCTGCCGAGCTACTTCCGAGAATACTAAGAACTTTGACTCAGTTTATCACTACGGTAGGGAAATGTGCTGGTTCGTCTGCTGGTTCTTCCGATACTAGGCTACATTCTTGTTAGCGGTACATGTTCGTGTGGCTTATATTTCACTCCCAACCGGCAACTCCATAACTTGTCTTAAGCAGGTAAATACCCCAGTATAACAGCTTCAAGTTATTTGTAAGTTCTGTAACTTCGGTAAGCGGACTGGTTTTGCAACTTTCAGACGAAGTTTCAGTGAATCAGTACTTTACTAAAACTTTTCTTGCTTTTTTAGACATGACAAATTGATGGAGATGCATTAGATGTGATCAAGACTCTTCATACATCCCATTTAATTTGTCACCTATGAAAGTCATTTGCCAGTTACTGTATGGATACATCTTTGCCCATTTTCGTCCTTCGAGAAACACACCTGAATGTTGCACACCAAAAACCCATCAGGGCCTGTGGTGCTCACATAACACACCCTCAACAGTGATGTGCGTATTTTCCATTTCAACCGAAACAGCTAATTGAAGTTTCTTTGCATGAAATATCATGGAAGATCGTCCACGCCGAACTACTCATTTTCAATAAACGACACCTATGTGTAGTCGAAATGTAACCTACCTCCAACCGTTATTGACACTTTCAAGGTTTTATGTGCATAAGTTACCTGAACAGGCAAGCTACAATCACTGCGTGTAGGTTATGTGTAATAATAATGTATTGTTCATCTCTTTGTTTCCACCTTTCCAGCACTAAGTCACTGGTCAAATTCAATACGACGGTTACATTCTCAAACAGTTGTTGGCTAGAAGGTACTGCTGGTGGCGCAGTAGTTGTCCTAAGCAAACTCATTAAGTCGGGTTTATCCTAACGAGACATGTTGAAAAAGGTCTTGGAAGGCTTTTACTCATACCGCTGGACGATTTTCATCGGTGTTTGTCCGTCGCGCTGTCCATTGGCAGTTAAATCAAAGGAAAACAGGATTTGGTTTCAATGTGGATATCCCGTGAGTTTACTGGGACGAACGAATGCGTGTACTAAGTGATTGAGTCAGAATGGCGGCATGAGAATCCAATAATGTAATCCTGTGACAGCCGTGCGATTTGAATATATATATCCGATTATACACTTTGTACCTACCGGCGTTGCACTTTTCCGGTTTCTTTTCGTTCGCTTTGCTTGAGTATCCATCATCAGTTTCCATAAACCGTAGGTTTTATGCCAACATTATTTTTTATCTGCAAGAGTCCATTTCAATGTATATCAAATAGAGTCAGAGTAAACAGTTAAGGGATGAACTAGACTACTGACCAGTTGCTTGGTCAGGTGAGAGGCGAACTGGAGACGAAACAAAGCGCTTGAGGCTGGATAAGTTTGTGCTATAATTGAATACGTCAAGAACCAAGCGCACTTAGTTTGTTCAATTTGAAAAAAACGCTCCACATTTCTCGTCATAAAAAAAACAAATTTATATCATTTATGAGTGTGCGCGTAACAGTGTGAAGTGAAACGTTGGCAAATGCTAGCAAGTTGTGTTTCCTCCCTTTCGGTACAAAAACTGGAATCCATATACACACGACTAGCGAGTTGGGCCAAAGCTGACAGCATCACAGTGAGTGGAAGACAGCCTGGAAAATTATTAGGTCTGCCAGATTCTTAATGGTTAAATGATGAATTTATCTGAAGTGAACTTTGATTTCAGGTAAGATTTTGAAATATTTCCTTACAGCTTGTGTGAGCGATTAAAACCTGGCCTAATTCAGAATTTGTGAACAATCAGTTAGTCGGTCAGCCGACAAATGATAACAAGACTTGACTGATAGTGTTAGTCGACTTGTGAATCAACGTAACCTATGATACCAAAGCAAAGTAGACTATACACCTAGTCATTATCTAGTGATGTATATTGAATGCAATGCTACTGGATAGTGTACTACCAAGTGAGCCTACCGGATAACGAAACGACAGTAAATCCTACGAATATTTTAGCGGAATATGCCACGATCTTTTGTATATTCCTAGATGGAAAGTTACTGTTGTTGCAAGCTGTGGAATAAACACGCCAAACACTTTTCCCGAAATATTAAGTTCATTTTAATAACAGCCCTCTCATTTTACTAATTACCACATTCGAATGTAGCACGCGCTGCAAGATTAGTAACTACTCCAAATTTCACAGTCCACAGGAACCTCCTTTTCATTATAAGTATAATATGCTAACAACTAATAATGCAATGCAATACAATTATGGATTAATATTATTGCACAAGATACGTAGTGATTGAATTCTTTTAAAGAGGAATCGGGCGCATTTTCTTCACAATACACCATTCTTGTTCTCCAACATTTATCAACTTAATTACTGCTGTCTTTGCATGCGAGCTAGTGTAGCACGCCCCGGAGATTTGAAAATTGGATGAGCTCGTCAAAACAGGCACGTCAGTCTTGCACAGGCTGTCCTCACAAAAAGCAACATTTCCCGAGGTTAGACAGGTTAATTACGTACTGTCCATTTGTAGTATGACGTTTGTGGACCCAAGTAGCGAAGTGAATCTTGTGTGTACTGACAATGCATAGAAAGCTGATAGATGTTATTCTGCTCTTCATGCAGAACTAGTTCTGCCGGGTTCGTAAAGACAAATATTCTCCCAAACGATCAGTGTTGGTGGACCACCGTTATGGAGATCTTGATAAGGCAAACTTCATGCAACAAAACATTGGAGGTTAAACTCCAACTCACCAATTAATATCGGGCATTTTCACCGATGTTATTACAAGATAGAATATGCCATCTGTTTTGCACCACATGGGGTTGTTCGTAGCGGAGAGAGATGACGTGGTTCTTTCAATAATCATACCAATTACAAAGTTCAAGAGCTGTCTACGTGAATTTTGTGAAAACACACAATGCAAACCTGCAATTTTACGACAAAACATTTCATTGCATTAGGCGTTTGTTTGCATAAACTGTACTTGTCTGTCTTAGCTATAATTAATAACCGCCCCATTTAACCGTTATCTGTCCATGGACATCAACCTATTGAATATGAGTAGGAAGCACGTGTGAACCCCTTTCATGGTTTAGTGTTTCACTGCGAAATTATGTTTGATTGTTGTTGTCTAGTTGTCAAAATGTGACCTTTTTCAACTGCACTCAGTAGTTGACTTCTTGCCATAGCGGAACCAGAAACAACTTCATCTGACTAGTTATTTCAACCGGAAATCACTGCGATCGCCCACTCCGCCCTCGTTCACCCCATCTACCAACAGGACGGTGCGAGCTAATTCCGGATGACATCTATTGCGGACTGTAAATTTTTTTAAGACTGAACTGACACGTTTCGTGTATGTTATATTTTGGAGTTAACTTAGTTTGACTAAACGGTTGGTTTTATAACCACGTTGCAGCCAGTTCCAATGTACTATGGTAGCTCCTAAATCACTAAGTAGCTTCCAAAACAGTTTCTATGCGACTTACAGGGATTCATGTCAGTTACTTGGGCACCAAATAAGGACTTTTTGTGATCTGATACTGATATATTACGTGCAAAGTTTAAATCGGTTCTACATAAATTCTGAGAGGGGTATGGAGAAAATGTATTATTCACATATATGCAGCGATGTCTTTTATTGACTTGTTTTCGAATGGTCCCTGTCCTGCACACTATGTGTGATCTTTTTATATCAATTTAAACAAATAATCAATTTAGGTGTGCTCTTACTGCCAATCGAATCTTTTGAAACAACTGATGCGGTTGGAGCAGAACTACTCGGTTCGCAAAGGTATGCTAACGAATTAGCTTCATTTGGGTGTTCAAAAATGGCCACATAACCACTACTAAATAAGAAAATACATATTCTACTACAAAATTTATCCTCTCTATACCACTTGCTGTTACGAGGCAGATATTATATACAGGATGTGATATCTCAGATCTAGAGGCAAGTGAAGTCCACATGATCGGCGAGAGTATTCAGCAACCAAATGAGTGTTGCGGTAAAAGCTTGCATCAACGGAGTGTCCCCCCAAATGCTCCTGATTCAATCACAGTCTGCCACAACGAAGTTAGATAAACATGTCTATATATGCAGGCTCACTTCAACCGTCCAGTTATGCATTTGAACTTATGAAATGGAATGCACGGAGATGTGGATTTTTCATGTATAGGTTTAGAATCATAGGTGCTCAGAAATCCTGGTTCTCAAATTAAGAGGATGCTGATGTTTGATGGTACAACACTGAGTTTCTGACAAGTTTACCCAAACCCCTTAAAGTGATGGAAATAATGATTTATGTCCAATATTCAGGGAGTCAAAAAAATGTAAAAACTAAACTTTGACGGTTGCCCTCCTACTAAACCTCCACAAAAATATCATTTTGTGTACGCGGTAAGCTACTGTTTGAATAACTAAATTGTTTCTTGTGTTTGTTCACCTAGAAAAAGGGACACTGTAGGATGACACTTCAGGATATCTTCACATTCAAGTACAGGTGCGAGACATAGAGTGAGATCTTCAGAGACAGTGCATTTTGACTTCACACCTGTGGTTAGAATTTGTCTGCCTTAGGATATAAAACACATATATGAGTTGCTTACGGTTGAAAGTTGTACTGGTTACTTTATGTCAGCCATCAGTTACTTCAATTAAGCGCTAGTTATTTTTATACGAAAATGACTTCCTAAGTTAAACGATGAGATTTAATCACACAAATAGATAGTCTGTTCAAAATTGAGCTGGAAATATCATATATATATATATATCACATAGCATACCATACACCATACAAAACTTGTTTCAAACAGGACACTTTGTTATTACATGTGTAAACAGAAATAAACTAAGCAGATTATGTACAATATAAAACCTAAGATGAGGTTGGTTCAAAATGTCTGAGAATACTTCCTCTGGTGAGTGCAACCTATCTGAACACAGATTGAGCACGCGCTCCGTCCATTTTTGTATGAAGGTTTCCATCATTTACTAATCCCATGTCTACGGTAACGCTTGTTTGATATCTGAAAAGCAGTTGGGATATTCGGCTGGTATGACTTAAACATCAATCACAACTGATCGCAGTCCTCACATGCCCATCTGGAAACCGTATTATTCAACACGCCATCGACCTCATGGTACGCATAACCCAATTAAATTATGCCAAAGACCAGCCTGATTTGCTTGTGAGTAAGGTTCAGACTGCGGTACTGCCCTGAGAGAAGACGATGTAACTGTTCTCTTCACTGCAATCGCTAGGTCTGCGACTAGAACCACTGCTCGGATTGAACCCACAGAAATCATTAAGATTGTCGAGCATTGTTTTACTTAACGGCAGGCTGTAAGGAAATTTGGTTAATATGAATGTTGCATTTCTACTGAGACGTTGATCGTTACATGCCCAACTTGCTTTCACGAAGTACAACACATTCTTCGAGTAAACAAAGTACCTTGATATATTCTGTTTGCGTCGGTCTTTTTACAATTTTCTTGTTATATTTTGGCTGGATCACTCAAAGTAAATGCCTAAAACAAACTTTATTCTAGCATATCTGTAATAATTTATAACAATAAAACCTGCTATACGTGTCTTCAACTGAGCTATATTCATTTTACTTCCGAAAGCTTCAGTCCATCCCATCGGCCGTAAGACACCTTGTCAGTATCACTCCCAGCCAAGAAAGTTAATTTATATACCTTCCAATGACTCCAAGAAGGGCAACCACGTGGATTAATGGCGAGAACTTAGACTGTCACTCTGCTGTGGTCAACAATTCTGACATTTATACGTGTGTCGTGAGTTTGACTTGTCAATGAGACCATGCTATATCGAAAAGGCTGTACAGTAGTTCGTTCATATAGCCAGGTACGTTACTGAATTGTTCTAGTAAAATATTCATCATTTGCCACCATTATAGGTCTGTCTCCTCTTTTGCGTTCAACATGTCGGTGTCATGTCAACATGGTGTCCAAAACCGTCACCATACTTGTCGAGATTTTCTAGCCAGGAGAACGTGCACGATGGGTTACATGGGAAGCGCCAACCCACAGCCTACCACCAGAAAACTCTTAATGAACGGCTATCATAACTCGAAATCAGCACATTTAAACGTTCTGTGTATCGCACTAGCCATTTTTTGCAAGAATCAGACATTCAAGATGACCATGACCAATTATTTTGATCGCAAACAGAATTAAAGTATCCTCAGTTCATATAATAAAGTGTACACTTCAATTATTCACTAGGAACTATTCGCACTGGACCTGATGCATTTGAGTATAACGATTTAAACTAAACTACTTAATGACATAAATCGCCTAACTCGAATTATTGTCAATTGTTGCCAACTACTGGACTATTCACCGTTTCACTCTGTATACTCATTGACGAAACGGATCACCGAAACACGTACACTTCAAACCGACATCATAAAAATTTAATTATGACAAAATGAGGCTGGATTTTAGGATAACATTCTGCAAAATCGCGACTCTGGTGTTCTACGTTGAAACAGTCCCGAAAGGAGCAACACGTATTCCAGAGTGGCAGTGCTGATCCAAAGGAGTGAACAGAAAGAATCACTATCAAAAAGAGAGCGATATAGCAAGATCAAGTCCTGACAAAAAATATTTTAATCCTAATCAGTTGTTTTCCGATTGGTAGCCTAAACAAGGAAGTGGCATGTCACAATGTAACGTTGGTTTGTGGGAGAAAGTCACAAAATATCACAGCTAGGTTTAGGGCTTTTCCGGTTTCCACTCACAACGCCTGTTACCTAAGGTCAGTGTTGTAAGTTTTGCTAACATTGTTATATTTCATACACTGCCTTCTCTCCGATCTGCTTCTGTCGTTACGTACCTGAATTAATCATATACCCCTAGTTGGAAACAAACGTTGACAACTCGAGGTAACTTTGGATATTCAAAACAACCATGTGTGAATTGCAAACAGATGATTGGAAATCTATGTACTTTTCGTGGAATTATTCTAGATGAGATTGCTATGTTACGTGCTAAAGCAGGTAGTTCTCAACAACCACAACCAAACTGAAACATTTCAAGGCACACAAATATCAGAGGTACCTGTGGTTAATAAGGGTGTCTAAATCTGAAGGCAGAGAAATGAATGATCCAAACAGTCTAAGGATTACGGCAGTTTAGCTTGGAAGGTCATAAGCTAAGAAACAGAGCCGGTTCTGATGTAGGTGTTGATACGTTAGGATCACAATTGTGTTTTAAATAGTTTTATTTATTTGACTGCCAGTGATAGCTCATATTTTCCATTTTCTGTCCCCGGAGATGAAATGAAATTTCACTAGATCGGGAATTCCAGTGAATAGTAGACTTTAATTTCTTTGAACTGAATGCAATATAAGTTTCGATCTAGTAGGTAAGAATTGAAATTCAAAACGCCGAACTAACGCCGGAGGATTGAGCGTCTTAAGGGATTTATTAAAATACAATTAACTTTGGCATTTCAAACTACAAAATGGTAACTTTTCCTTGTCAGTTGTCACGTTGATCTGGGTGGATATGTTACACCTCAGACGCCATCTTACATCAACAAACGTCACAACAGTTCGACACACTTTCTTTATCATTCTCTCACTTCGTTTTCACACTAACGTTCCGTAATGGCTTTGTTTCATGTTTGCGGTCTCGCCAAACACAGATCACAGATTGGTGAACAAGTAAAACCGGCATCATTCATGGTATGAACCAGGGTGTTTTTGTCTGCTCGGTCACCAGTTTGATATGTTCCACCAAAACTGGATACAATTTGATCGAGTGTGTGTGAATCAGTGCACGTTAGACGCATTTTGTGTTTGTGACCGAGATCATCAAGCCATCTAAGATATAAGGTGTTTGCGTAGACTAACTGGGACAACAGAAGATCGCACCTCAACGGATTGCTGTAACGTGGTGTCATTTCGAAGTTGTCACCGCGAAGATTTTGTGCTTAGATCGTAAATATCTCTATATCGAAATGATTATAAACTAATGCATGTGTAAGAGACGACTTGGTGGGTTGTTTCTTGAATCTAAAGGAGGTTGGTGTGTGTATTCTTTACAGAGTTTACGGAAAACTACTTTTTAGGAGCTTTGTATTATAGAATCAGCAGATGCCCAATGGTTGAGCCGATAGGTAATCTCGGAGAACAAGACAGAAAATGACGCTTGTTATGGCAGCAATCAAGTATGTAGCTCGATGCTGTTTTCCAAATCCTGAATTGATCTATGGTGATCGTTAACGTTAAAACGGTCAGTATAGTCCATTGCAAAGCTCATGAGTAGGTTTCCGATATTCAGGTCTACTCACGTAAATAACAAATAATTTCGAGGGAGAAAGGGTTTGCGTAGAAATGGGATCTGTGAAATGGCTCACACTTATTAGGTCGGGCATTGTATTTCTTTCGGGATTTTCTCCACAACTCCATCCATTGAACAAACTCATCGCTACATTAAAAAACTCCTCATTTTTCATAATGAGTAGTTTATTCTGAATTTCACAAACACCTCACTAACCCATGGGTAGAATTATCTTAAAGAAGCGTTTCAATGTGAACCTTATACTTATGAGAATGCCGTTCTCACATTTGAATGTGGAAAATTTGCACGATACAGTACCAAATCCCTAAAAGCAAACAAACGCACTAGTTATACCAACCCTAGTTTTGTCACTTTTGCAGTAGGTTTTTATGTTCATACTAGACTACATCGAATAATTTTACTGTAGAGTGAGGAGAATCTAGTATTAATGTTGCTTGTATAACTGTGAGCGTTTATGATGTGCACTATATCATGCAAAGAAGATTAATTTCAAATGGAGTAAATTTAGCTGGTAAAAAATAGCTCCCGTATGTCCGAAATTTGTGAGTTACTTGTTAGCAAAGTGCGTCCGGTTGCATCGAAGACCGGCTGTTCGGAGAAAATTAGATGAAGATCTCAAACGAGTATTCCTGGATGAACATGGTCAGCTTTTCATTTAAGACATCTTGAAATCTGTGCAGATCAAGAAGATCTTGGAAACCACCTTACATTTTTGCATACAAAAGTCCACAATAGTCTTCATTTCTTTGCGTTGAAAAAATCAACTGCTCCTCACCCATAATCTCTTGTAACGTAACTTCTTCAGTACAACTTCTGTTATCTCCACTAACCTAATCTGCTAGTTTGATCATTTGACCTTTCAACTAACATTATCTAGCCGCGGTATGTCACAACAAATCACGTGTACTGAGTATCGTTAATAACACACGGTGACATCATAAGGTCATACAAATTATGTTAGACAATGCCAGCAATATTGTGCCATTCATCCAAATACTTACAACTTCCTTAGCCTCATACATACTGCTGTTTGTAATGAGATTATTGAACTCATTGGGTCCAACTAACCATAATACAGCTTGAAGGTATTAGAGATTATTCAGAGGTGAACTGTCTTTTCTCAGCTCAATAAGTGGTTTTTTATATTCCCCCCTAACATGTAAAGTAGGGTTCTCAAAGCCAGTTCGCTAGATTTGGGCAGAACTTATATGGGAAGTTTCATTTTCTGAACTATATTAACTATATGTGTACTATAAAATCAGTTTACATCATCACTGAATTAACACAGCCTGTAAATGTAATACAAATTTCTAATTATTTTTATAGTCGTCGCAAACCGGAAAACACTTCAGGCCGATATACATGAACACAAACTTAACTGAGCGTAAGTGGTTTATCCACAGTTAACTGCCGATATTTATCTAAGCAACAGGAATGAATGCGTACAGATCTTCGGGACTGGTACTATAGATGATGAGTCATCCACCTTGACGAATTCCCGATACCTTTCCCGCATTCGAGTGGAAAAGATTGAGCTGGGTTACTAAAGACTTGACCAAAGAGACTGAACAGGTTGGCAGTTTGGTTAGCCACCGCAAGCCGTGGTCATCTCTTAAAATAAGTCTTCCACTACCCGAACAACTTTGTTAGCCAGGACAACATACATTGGGTTTCGGTGACCCAGTTCTTCAAACTTGATTGATTTGTTGTTGAAATATTAGCGGTTAATGAGAGCAGGTGGTGAATATAACCAGGACACAGTCTTGTTGACTTCATTTATTTGCACTTGGATTTCAAGCTTGTTTATATGAAGTGAACAATGATGTGTAGGATTTAAAGTTGACCATCAGGATCCGCTCAGTAACTCCCACTACTTTCCCTTAGTGCTATGTTTATACTGAAGGTAAGTAACCCAGTCAACCACAGCTACCTTGTCATTAGTACTAACGAGCGCGGAGACTTAGAGTAACTGTTCACCAAATTTGTAAATTGTAGATTTTAATAATCAAAACTGATGATCGCCTGAACTTGTGGCCTCCAATCTGAAAAGGTAGGAACTTTCAATTAATTGTTAATGGAGTTAGTTCACATGGCCACGTACATTATAACACAATGAATAACAAACCTATCAACAAGCTTTCTGCTACATTTTACACTATTTGTAAGCAGTTAAGTTGTCAGTAAGAACCACTGCGACAAGACTGCACTAATGGTGCTGCGTGACACATAAATGTAGAATGTACTTAACTGTGTACCAATTCTGTCGGTTTCAATTCTCATTTACTTTGAATCAACTGTCTTAATAAGTTTCTATTTCAAATCGGGAAGCAGAACAACTTTCAAGAAAAAATACTAGGTGAGCAACATCTAAACGACAAATTTCAGCAATGTGAAATACTAAGTCAACTTGCACTGGGTACATGGGATAAAGGTAGCACCTAATACGATAACTTACCTGCTTCACTAGCCACTGTTTTCAAAATAACTCTGCCGTCATCAGTGACAGACAGGTACTTGTTCATATGTGATCCGGACTCTGTGGATGTTAGGAAGAAAGGGTCAGTGTGCCGAGAGGACATAAAATATTCCAAGCTTCGTCGAGTGCGTTCTGAACGCATGTAAACTTTGACAAGCGGCTGGTCTAACAAATGATTAGATGTGCTTCGACGATTGGTCGTTGTCAGTGGGCTCGGCGTGGTCGCAGAACGATCGAATAGAGTACCATTCCAAACAACCAGCTGCTGTGTCAGATCGTTTGTTCGAGGTTCCGTACTACCGTTCTGAATGGGCTGTCGAGTGAGACTAGATGTTGGCAAACTATGTACACAAGCAATGCAGTTTGCAAACAGCAGAAGCAATGAGACGAAAATCTGCGAAAATTTCGAAAACAACGGCTGTACATACTTAGTAACAGCATAAAATATTCTCAGTGATTGAATACTTCCAGGAGAGGGGTGATCGCGAGTGCGGAAAAAATGTTTGTGGCTTTGACGACCAAGACAGTGCGTTTTCTGAAAGTTCGGACATAATCTGGGTTCAGTTTCACAGTTGTGCTCCACGAATGAATGGTTCACATTTACCCGACAGTACTTTCCCATCAAGTATTGGTCGTGCAAAGCTGGGGCAGAAGGAACATCAACAAGAACTAGTTCCTTTTTGGAGCATTTGTTACATTGGTCAAATAGCGAATGGGATCCGCAAATCTTGTGTGTTCCATGTGAACTCGGATTCATTGTCGTAGCGATATGTCCCTCCAACGACACTGCACATCGGGAATTTTGTGAAACTGTTGGGTTTGAGTTCTCAGTTAATCCACGCGAGCCACGTAAACTTTTGGTTAATCACCCTCATATCGGAAGGCCCTAGAAATCCACACAATTATGCACCTAATCGAGCGTGTGCGTCAGACGGATTGAACCAATCAAAGTCAAGCTAAGTACAATGCGTGTGTTGCGCATCACATGTGTCCAGCCTTACTATTGGTAAAAACCTGTTGGTTATCAAAACAGTACTTACAATCGGTCGAACAGGTAGGAAAAACTCAGTTGTGAAATATACGCCCGATTAGTTATGGATTAATATTTATGTCGGTAAACTGGCAAATGCCGTTGCTTTCTGTCCATTGCTACGTCTTACCTGAACTGTTTTCTTCCGGCATATCCCTGCGCACGTGATGCGAACATTCTATGCTCAACCGTTTGAATCTTTCTCATTGTACCCCGTAAATCCACAAGATAGTTAACCATACACCTCGTGTGTTTTAAACCAGTAGACTAAGAGTGAGCAATAATCAAATGGGACCGTAAGTGCCAAGGGGAAGCAAGAACACGAATCAACATAGGCGTCAGGCGTCTTGGCTAAGCAGTCACATAATTCGTAGGTAGGTAACGATACACATGCACAAATGCTGAGATGCGAGCAGCCAGTTGTACCCGAATGGACATAACACACACATGCGTGTGCACAGGCACCAGCCCAGAAGGTCAACGTGCACTTAGTAACCTCTGTCAAAACAGCTTCGTTTTCACGATTATAAACCAAATGATCTGTGGTATCATTATGACTCATTAACTGACTTAGCATTTAGGGTGTTATAATTAATCAGGTTGCACTGGGAGTATCTTTATCCGCACATGTCTTAATTGATCTTGCCTGCCAGTCGATCAACCTAGGCTAGAACGGAAGTGTTAGGCAACGGTTACGTGTAAATTTCATCAACGTCTCGGACAGTCTTGCACCACTGCAGTGATCAAAATGCCGTAATACTTCCTCAAAGCACGGTTCAGGGGAATCTAAGATTTTCGTAGGTTAGTTTCAATATTTATTCACTCGGTTACGCTTCTATGACAGTTAGCTGTAAAAGGTCGGTGCAACATACGTATACATTGGTCTACATGTGGTGTGTATTCTTGCGGATTAATATCCAGTGTTGTTCCATCAGGCCCTTCGAAACACGCTTCCATTAAGACATTTTGAACAGAAGTATGGTGTTCTAATGGCTGAATTCTGCGCGACATATCAGTGAAAGAGTTATTCAACCTGCGTTCAGACAAAGGTGAACGCAATGTTTGCGGGGAATTGTAGGCATTTTTCAAACACTCACCGGACTCACTACGTTTAATCAGCTTCCTTACATCCATTCATTCGTATGAGGTTTTTTATTTATAAATTCCTGTTGGGAATTGTTCCCAGCGATAATGATCACAATCGCGCAGATAGAATGGAATGTCTGTAGAGGAGACCCATCTATGAATTGTATGTGATAGTCACTACACCGGGGTTTCAACCATGAAAATGAACAGGTTCATGATTGATTCAGGTTAGAGTTGATGGGTACAATACGACACAAAGTTATACTATCAATAAAGCATGCCCAATGGGTAATGTTCCGTACTGGTAAAACTGGCGGGATGGATAGTTTGTTCATCCGATTAACCGGACCATTTTCACCACAGTCAAGAGTAGTCCGATTGACAAACACCCACACACCCCTTCAGTAGACCGTACCATTTCTATGGGTCTAATGTCCTGTTTAACTCGTCATAAATTCATATGTAACTCATAATTATTCCAATGTGATTGTAAAAGCCTGGTGAGAACTACCGAAAACAGCTGTTTGCAAGATTGACTTCCACTATATTCTACAAGAATGTACAAGAAGGTATAAGGAAATTGTGGAACACAAGTCGATTTGTACATTATTTATTTACTTCATCGTACACTGTTCAACTGCTAGAAAAAGATTTAATCCTTCTCTATGCATTCCATATATCAACAGGGACCAAGAAGAATGAAGGGTTTGCAAGCATATTCACAAAATAGAGGTTGGAAACTGTTGACGAAACTCCAACGGATATGATGGACCTTTCACTAAAAACATGTATCAAAACTGTATAGTCTTTCGCGAGTAAGTATATGTACGATCCTTCGAACTTTCCCCGTCCTTAAAGCTGTACTACAGCTTTTACACTTACTTGTTAAGGATAAAACAGAACATCTAAAGATATTCCTTGCTACTTCATTGTGTCACATCTTAATATCATCTTATATTGCGCAACAAAATTGCTAGACCAATTTTACCTAGTGTTGGTTGTGGTGACTTAGCACAGTCGCAGTAATGATCATGAGGAGAACGTACACGACCCGCTTGTATCAGTAACTGGATATTTCCATAACGATATTGATCTCGTGGGCTCAGATTGTTGCAAATTTCCTAAACCGGTGTTTGCGCAAAACGCACTCAAAATTGGAGACAGGAGCACGTCATTTTTGCATAATCCTTGGGTTACCTAGCAACAGACTCCATCCGTTAACACTGAACCGAAACATATTCACTGCACCAGTATAGCTTGCAAAAACACTTATTAGGAGTTTTTCCTCTCTCTCACTAGTGAAGACTTGTGGTACTATTACGTTCTTTACATAATCCATTAATTTTCCTACTACCCAGTGACCGCTCTTATAGTTTTAAATGAACCCGATTTACAAGTGTAGGGGATTAAGTAACTTTTAGCAAGGTTAAATTCTCATTCCTGTGTGAGCTCCCACCGCAAAATTAACCAATGTGAACTATACCACATTCCCAGCTTCAACGCATGAATCTAGAAAAACCGTGTACCAGTCGCTTTCTTCGTGATATCTAAATCCTACCTGTTAAGCTCACATCAACGGACGACAGTAAGAGTTGAAGATCTGACGATCCACACTAATGCCCAGTTAGCTAATTAATTTTCAGACTGTTATTGGCTGAACACCACTCAAACCTGATTGTAGGTCTCCTGTTCAACTAACTTTTCCCTTCAGGTTATATAGATGTAAAGTTTACAGATCAGCGTGAGTAACGCTTTGCCTGAAATAGTTGAATTCCGCCGAACCAAATACACAGTCTGTTCGAGTACTCTACTTACTGAAATACGAAATCACTCTCAGCACTCAAAGTTATCAAATCTTGACAAGTGAATGTGAGAAATTGGTTGTGTTCATTGTGATTTCAATAGAGGTATGCTTATCATTCGCTTGCAACCTGGTGAAATGACAGTACACTTTACGGCTTCGGTGAGGATACGTAATGGTAGTGAACAATAAGTAGAACAAAAATCAGGTCTAGAACGTTCTCTCGAGGTTGGCGGACAGAAAATTCTATTAAAATATATGACCTGCAGGCGAACATCAGCGATGTCGAAGTTGCTGCCACCAAATAAACAACATTTGATCGCTTCAGAAACTTGTAATCAGGAGCTGAAAATGATGATGAAAGACTGGTAGATTTGTATACTGAGCGAAAAAAGGCCATAGACACCACCTAGAAGTCTGGGTATTGGTCCAGATCGTCTTGAAAGTGAATTTAACGGTAGGTCTAGCAGAGGTGTATTCTTTCAATCTATGTGAGAACCTAAGAACTTTTTAGTGGTGATTCACATCCGGTGTCAATAATCCAATATCAATGGTCAAAGATGTAACGCCTCACTAATTCCGGAGAATATGTACGCCCTATCCCGAAGCATGTGGAGTATTGACTTTAACGCTTGCTGTTCCCGTAACAAGTCATCAGAAGTTAAAAGTCAGCAACGGCTACTAAGGCATAGACAAATTGTAAAAGTTTGGAAAATTTTGAAACTGGTATAATCCATTGGAATTTGGTTGGTCACAAGTCACGTGTTAGCCTTTATGAAGAATCCATTTCAACTCTGTTACTCGTAAGATGATTGCAGAGTTACCTATTTGTTCGTCACTCAGGTTCTTCATATACTTCAAAGGAAAATATGCAGATCAAGTGGGATACAAATTTTGGCCAGTGGGTTCAAAGCAAATCGAACTATTTGTTTCCCTTGTTTTTTTATACGGCTGGCTGCATTATGACCATCAAAGAAGCGCAAACGAGACGGGCTATTTGCTCTTCTTGTAAACTGATTCAACCACGTAATTGTTCATATTCCTGGGGCAGATTACTTCTCGGTTGCCGGCTCCGAAAATGTTGGGTTCGGCGGAAAATCGATCCACAAAGCAGCCTGGTGGAGAACGAATTTCACAGTCTGTTGGAGACTGATGAGCAGCTGTGATTCGGTTCATACGTTCCCCAGGTACATTCCATCTATCCAGGATGCCTACTGTTTGAAACAGAATTAGCGTAGAAACACATGAAATCACAAAGGAAAGTAAATCTGATGCAGTAGATCTGTCCACCCAGAGAATTTAGGACCGAAAGGGTTGTCGCAACTACTCTCTTGTTACCGGTGGCTAGTGGCCCAATCTGTTCACATGCTCTTCGAAGGGGACCCAGTCACTCAATTCACTTAACACATCTTACTTACCCGTCGGGGACGGTGAATACTGAAGTGATTCGCACGAATTCCCTGGGACTCACCTGCGGATGGTGGGAAACTGAGATGTCTGCGCGCCAGACGGACAGCACGCCAGATGGACTGCATGCTACCTGGTGGCCCTTGTGCTGTTAGGGCAGCTAAAACCTATTTCTGATGGAGTGTCGAACGGCATGTCGCATTACCGTCAAGGAGCTTATGTGGCGTGTTATAGGATGCCCGGCTGTCCATCGTGAATTTACCACGTCCTGGTGATACTACCGCTCATTGTCCACGACTGCACATTCGTTAAAGGAGCTTAGCCTATTTCGCAGTTAGCCCTGCAGATAGAGAATCGTACCCCAATCCGCAGCCTGAAGTCGCGCGCCGCGGCACTGAGTTAACCTATTAGATTATCCGGGTACCGAGTTTCAACCTACTGAGCTGCGATTGTAAGACTGATTCGAGAACACCTTCGCATCATGGGCACGATGGCTAGAGATACACACACAAAAATGCCTCCACAAACTCTACCGTTATGCCTGTGATTGAAGCCTTCTTAGGACGCCTCAATGAAAAATGCCGCACCCCGGCAACTAAACCAATAAACTAGTGAACCCATGGAATGGTACCAGAGTTGGCAGCAATTCAACCTATGAATCCTGAAAAATTTCACATTATATAATCGAACTGGGTGTTGAACGTCGCCGTAAAATGATAGTGGAAAGAACAGCAGCCCTGCTGCGTTGAACAACGACAATTCACTGACATATATCCCTTGTCGACATAAGAAAATGTCGTGTCATACGAACTAAGATAAACGTGGTATGTGCTCTTTACGTACGTGTTGTGCACTGATTTACTGGGAAACTAGAAGCAACAATCGTATCATGATTCGACTTATGATGGATCCCAACAAATAACATGAATCGACTACGTCGGGACTGTCCAAATCAAAATTGCAGTGATGCGATTAAATCGGATTCGGACGAAAATTAGGAAATGCTGACGTCAGTCAGGTTTCGGGTAACAATTATTTTTGAGTGCGTTATTCCCATTCAAACCTGTCAGTATGCTATAAAGTCAGTAGCTTTGATTCATTTCTGCACTGCGAAAGTTCTGGGTGCAGAGATATTGGTCAACACCGTAGGTGATGCTTGTGTTTCCGTTAACCTCATAATAAACCCGTTACATGGAAAATGATATTAGTAGCAATAATTCACAGCTCATTTAATATGAATGATGCGAGAAGGTGACCTTGAAGAAATGCAACCTTGTCTAAATACTTCATAGTTTGACGCGCGCACAATCCGCATGCACTTGTTGCTTAGAAAACCGGCTGAATTTAGCAAATCCGCGACGTTTGTAGAAACCAGTCTTCTGGGGCCTCATTGTTGTTTTTGTAGGTGTTCTGATCAACTTTCTGACTTGATAAAGCTGTCTGGCCATATGTTCGAATCGCTGGAATTGGGTCAAACCAACAAACGTTGTGTGAAGTTTGACGCACGTTCATACTTACCACTAAACGCGTTCACGCAACTGACGGCGGGCTACTTTTCAAACCCTCTGAAAGTGTGTGCATATGTACGTAACGGACACGTCGGTCGATTTCAATTCTGTTCGGGGTGCCCAGATCACGAACGCCGACGTGGCACGCAGGCGACCGTCATTTCTGATACATGTGCCGATTGCTAATTAATGGTAAAAACAACCAGGTAACCAATTCAGACATTTAAAATTAACATCTCAAGACAAAGTTTTCATCACTCAGACTGTTTTTATCTTAACAGGACTGCCTCAGTGTAATATTTCTTTGTGAACTTATGAACTTCGTTGAAAGTTTGCTAAATATAATGCTTCAAACATGTTTATGCCGCCAGCAGTCATACTGGGTATTTTTTACCTAACAGGAGGAAGCATGCTTTACTTGGATCAAGTTATGAATCGATCGGGTCCAGTGACAGGTAAAGTATAACTATCTTCAGAGTGACTAATAGGCCACCCTACCAGTTTTAGTTGGTTCTCACTTGTTTTCTCTATGCCGACTGTCATCCAGCACTTTCCGTGTGAGTCTGAGCTGTGTATCATAAGCCGCTAGATAATTCCTCGCTGACATGAAGGCATAAAAAGCAAAATTGAAGAACTTCGGATAACAAGAATAATTGTAATAGGGATACTTCTTGAAGAGGGCAGGATGTGAGTTGTGTGCACGGACATGCACCTTGCATAAGATATATTTTTTGTAACATTCAACCCAGGTGAAATCTGTACATAGATGACTGGTTCTGGTTATTACACCACTGATGATAACAACTTATTTAACCTCAGAAATAAACATACATATATATATATATATATAAGTTCATGGAAGTCAGGAACGTCCAAGCTTATTTAACGGTTACACACAAACTTTAATTTGCTTGTGAAATGATCGTGGTCTTTGTGACTTATCAAGTGTTCGACTGTAAGTTTTGCTACGCAGAGCGACCACCATTCACAGATTGATAATGGCTATTCAGTAAAGAACAGGAGAATACAGAGCACTTACTCTCATGTTACAAGCATGAAAAGAGATGTTCATGAGCAGTTTACAGATCTAATCTCTTATTCAATTAAGGCTAGCATAAAGCCACAGCAGGATCAAAGCCTGCACATAATTAAGATAAACATTTGTGACTGACCGCGTATAGGGTTGCAGTAGATGTATCAAACGGGAGCAAATTTGTGCGCATTTAAGAGACTACAACGAGGTGGCTGTACTTCCGAAAACAGTTTGCCAGGACATCCAAGAAGGCGTTCAGATGCTGGATCCCTGTAAAAATTCACGGTGTACGTACACAGAAAGGGTTTTCATAATTGCTCTCATTTATATACTTTGTTGGTCACTTTTTTTTATTAGGAAAAGCACTGTCTCAAAATGATCGAATCATCAGCTCTGTAGTTCAGCAGTATGAGATAAAAAGACGAATTGCATGATAACCAGGTCATGGTCCCTGGTGCTGACCACGCGGGACTTATTGCTCAACACCCGAACCAAGTGTGATGTCACTACAATGTGTATGTCGTAAACAAACGGAGTTGAACAATATCCCTTGCTTCGAATCTCCGGTCGACATAATGAATAATTTTTGGCATAAATTACTTTAACACTGGTGGCATTTCTTTCCCATGAATGGATTTCCTCTTTACCAATAGGTTAATTGCAACAATGTAGTTATTGGTAGCGTGTTACAGTGGAGGTTGTTAGCTGTATCTCGGCAGTAGCTTATAATTAAACTACATGTATCGTTATCAAACATTTTGTGGAGACCTTAACTAAGCAATTAAAAGAGTTTGTTAAATTACATTCCCTTTCACATCCACAAATGAAAAAACCACGGTGAATGAAGTGCGCTTTGTAGAATATTGTATATATCACCTGAAGAGATTTAAACCAGACTTGTTAGAATCGTTTGCTCATTGATTAAGTTAACAAATGAAATTATCAGTAAATTCTGGCTAAATCAAAAATGAACACTGCAACTTCTTTAAGGTAAGGTTTGCTGGAACTGCAAATCTAACACGACGGCAAGTTTTTGTATAGTTACACTACACAACGGTCTTTTAAAAAAATGGTCAACTTTTATTTGCATGGATAAGTTGTGAAAGGGAACATCAGAATCCAAAAGAAACGCAAAGCATTCAACGCAAGGTTCTTACCACAGATTTGTAAGTGTTCCTGTTTGATTGCATCTCGGGTGCGAATGCTTCTGCACAGGACAAAACGGCACAGAAAGTTTTGTCGTTTGCCAATTATTTTGCATCTCCTACAATAACGACAAATTCGTGAATCGTCGCTTGGTTCAGAGATTAAGTGATTTGGCTCAAAAGCAAATGGAGTGAAAACTACGATTTCACGTTGGATACTCAACAAAACACCTAACGTCCAAAAAAATTAGTTCCCTTCAGAAGTATGAACGGGAAACAGCCGAAACACAAAGAGCGGCATTATCACGCAATCCGCATTGATTCATCAGTACCAAGTTTGCAATATGTTGTAAAAGTTTCGGTAGCAAATATTTTGCGGAGCCAACGGGTTACATTAAGTGAGAAATGCATTTGGAGGGTTGGATTCACAAACAGTTGTTTTTGAACACTCGAAATGGGCCTGAGTCGACTGATTGTGACGATTCAAGCAAACCGCAATAATCTTGAACTCGAAAGACCTAACTGGGTTCTGAATGCGCAAGCTATATCGTCAACGTGACCATTAATCAAGAAGCATATAACAATGGTTGTAAGTGATTGTATAAGAGTACAGTTCTTCTTACAAAGGAATACACTAATGACATCTGTATGAATCGGGCATGTTCAGTTTACTTCCGTCATTATTTCAGCACTATGCACTTCAGGTAAGTTATATTTGTTTGCTGTTGTTGTCCGCTGCAACATTTCGCAAGTCACTTCTCGTTAGTTGAACATAGTTACATCATCGATGATTAATTTGGTTCCCGTTGTTGTCCACGATCCACTACACAACGCGGCTGTTGTGAATAATCAGAGAAATTCCGCATTAGTTGCGTCACTAGCTCCTTTGAGCAGCACGGTTGAATGAAGGCGAGATGCATATTTGGAATCGCAGATCGCCACCTATAAACCCTAGTAACTATCAAGCTGAAGTTTTTATCAAAAATCTTCTACTCCTTCAAACCAGTTAAAAGCACGTTTGTGATCAGGTTGATCTTTCAAAAAGGCCACTAAGTACTTGCATTTAAATGGGCGTTATTTTTGGAAAGTTAAACCACAAATTCTGAAGAAGACTTACTTTTCCGTAGTATCTCACAGGTTGATCGCAGTTTACTCATTAACATGCATTTGTCAAGGTTTTTTAAAAAAAGCGCCGGATTTCAACCCCGTTTTGGTTAGGGTGTCTGGGTGTTGTGTCTTTGTTACGACTGGAATCACAATTCCCACAGCCATGATCCCACATAGGAACTGGTTAAATACTAAATATTGCCCCCACACTGGACAGTGCTGAGTAAGCATATCTGAACGTCCATTCGTGTTGACTCTGTATGATGCTTTGTATGTCCGATCTGCACAATGAGACAAATAAGTTGTGGCGCTTACTGGTTTCTCAGTCCCAGTAATAGATTCATCGAACAGGAATAGGGGGGCTGTAGTTGTATCTGTTCTCAAGGTGATAAGTTAAACTGAGTTTTAAGGAAAAGCTCTTCCACTCATGCATTTACACAATAAAACAGTTGTGTCTAGCACGGGATTAGTAGCGAAGCAGTCAACATGGCAAGGTCATGAGAATGTGGATTCTAAAGCCACTTTAGTAGATCTATGTATAATCCTTGGTTTGTCTTAAGTAAAAACGGTACAGTGTTAAACAAAATCCTGCTTGCAGGTGCCCTTGGACCAAGTCAGTAGAGTGGGGTTCAAACACTTTGTCTACTAAAAGAAAATCGCCAACTGTGACCTTGAGATTTCTTGAAGTCAGACCCCAGCATACTGAAACTAATGTCTGGCGATGACCAGCTATCACTGAACATTGAGCTAACTGGATCAGGAAGCTTTAAATATCTAGGACCTTGAAACACCGATAGACAACAGATAGGTTGCCGTCCACTTTTCTTCCGCCCTGAGACATGGTGCAGTTCCTCTTGGGATTCATTTTAGTCAGACATTGATGGAACCAGCTGTCGAAAATAGATAAAAACACGCAGAAACGAAAACATGTAGTTGTAACTTCCCAGACTTCGGGCGTGTGCTTTATGACACCATCCCTGGCGCCAAAAGTGTGTGGCAAACCACCGGAGTTTTTGCTGGCTTGACTAAAGTTAACGCAAGCAATCACACCAAAATTTAAACGGTTGGTCGACCAAAAACACAGCGCAACAAATGTATGTGTATGTAGGGAATAACAATTTAACACTCCCGTGCCGCGTTCGACACAGACTGGCCTGGATGACAACCACTCAGGCAGTGTTTGAATCTGGTGCAGTGTGCTTTCGCCGCGCACCCCACCAGGACTGTCTGTTCAAGTATACCGATATTTGTTTCCGCTGTAGCTTTTGAATTTGTGCCTGTGTGTATGTGTACAGCTGATACACCATAAGATCAGTGTCCGAACAAAAGCCAACCAACTGTTGTTGACTCTAGACACCAGCGATAACAAACTGAATGCAGGCGTACAGACTACGTTGAATGCTTAATATATTCCGAACGTCTACTCATTTCTTCAATATCTGTACTGTTCGCCTGTGAATATCTGATAACCCGTCTTTGCTGACAATTTTATACGACCGTTTATCGCTACTAAAAAAATGTATAGGTTTACTGCTTCCAGCGATATGTTTCATCTTCTAATCTAATGGGTGAGGTGCAACCTTTATTGAGCAGTGCATAGGTTGTTCACCGCTCACAGGATGACTACACCGAGCATGCCGCGAATAAACAACAGCTTCGTTAGCGGAACCAGATAGCCGATTATTTGAAATTTTCGTCCCAGAAATTTCGGCTTTATATTAACACGGCGTAATTTGTTATGGTACGTTCGCGGTGTACAATGATTGTACTAAACAAAGGTGAACGTCAATTAAAAAGTTCAAGACTGACAGTTATTTTGGAAATTCCAGCTTCCCAAGTGGCCGTTTACAGACTAAATCGCTTTAGAGTAGTGTTTCAAAGATCAGGGCTGATTGTGGCACACTCAGCCAGGAGCGCCGAGACTACTGTCGTGCCACTGTTTCAAACAATGCGTCAAGGAATGTCTTATCAGCTGGTTTAAAGATGAGATACCTTCGCGGGTTTCTAGCAAAACCCACCCAATTGTTTCGGTGCCATCACAAGCTAATGCGAACATCAGGAGTTCATTGTTTTGTCTAAAGTGCTTTTTTTGTAATTTTCGTTCTTCGACACCTGATAATTGCAAACTCTGTATGTTGTTAAATTTCTTAATCGGTGATCACCGTCGTTTTTTTATTGTAAAACCTATCTCGATAAACATTCATATCGCCTGACAGGGGGCTATGCTCACTCAAAGTCAGAGGCTCTGAATGTCGGAGGTTGTGTCTACGTAACTTCATAACACAAGAACTAAATAAGCAAGACAACTGTAAACTTAAATTTGTACCAAGAAACAGGTGACTATTCTCACATAATGGCTTCGAAAAAACTATCACAAGGCTTGTATAAACAAAATAGGAGCTCATGCTTCAAATGACGACTGCCTACGAATCTGATAGTTCTCTACCACAGATAACTATAAGTTATCTCTACGAGATTGGTACGTTTGACGGTCCCTCATAATCGTCTGCTGTCTATTTCTGCATGCAAGAATTGAAAATCATCCATAGTAAAAGGATAACGGAGTAGTAAGTATGGAAAAATCGTACACATAATACATCTCAGAACGTCTATTTACCCTTTTAACCGTATAAAACGGACAAGAAATTATGCCCAATACAGGAGAAAAAGTATGCTAATAACTTGTTCGGTAGATTTGTGATTTTAAGTGAGACTCAACTGTGAAAAGCCAGCTCTTCGGATGGATTCGAACCAGCGGCAAGCGCTCTATCAAGTGAGCTAAGAAGCCACAACAGCAGCTGTAATATTTCATATTTGGAATCCGTTACTCACCCGTCCCACCAGCTAAAGTGTGTGGCAACCAGTGATAACGTCATATGAATCAGATGTGTTCTAGTTATTACGGTGAAAAGACCATCAACCAGATGGAATGACTGCTGTGACAGGATTAACCTAACAAAATATTGTAAGGTTTAGGTGTTGAATAAATTACAGAAAAGTGGAGGAAGAATGTCAGCTTGCCAACGGAATTTCGAGAAATCTTGATGAAGTAACCGAGAATCTCACAGCCAACAATAACACAAACGTATTCTATTGTGGATTTCAGATAGGCTGGGAATTCCGGGAATTCCAAAAACACGATCGATCAACCGTTCACATAACATGACACTCACCTCGAATCAATCAACTGTCGAGCATCGCTTGTTCTGGTGCCAGCTCAAAATGTCACTTAACCAGTGTTCTCCATGAGTTCCACTGACTGCAGCTAACTCTCCCACATTGCCCATCCTGAAGCACATGATGATCGTTCGTTCTGTAAGGACGGATCACTAGTTTTGCACAAAAACTAACTGAACACAATAAATGTTAGTACATCATGTTGGGTGAGATAAAGCCTGTACGATACAAAACATCTGTTCTCCACTGCGCATCATACGATCAGGAAATATTTGTATTCTACCGTTCATCCACTTTGAGCACACGATCATGCTACACTGGTGGTCGGTAAGTTTTGTCAACGAGTTAGTACAGATTATTTATGTGAATGCGTTCACTTTTGTTTTACAGTCGAGTTGGTCCTGTAGTTGTGCAGAGGGAGCACCTCTTACTTTGAGTGTATTTCCCTACTGTTATTTACTAGCTTCATAGGTGGAGACATAGAAGCCAAAGTGGTGGGCTAATGAGAGGATTATTCACACTTTATATGCCTATGAAACCTGCACTTATTTGACGACGGAGACCTGATGGCATCTTCACCGGATCTTCCGTATTATCCACTGTCTCAAGTTTTCCGTGTTAATTTCAACAAGAGAAACCAAACTTGTTGGAACATTACTTAAATTTAATGCATCCGATGCAATCTGATCCTGATCTGTCCAACATCACGTAGATGATCTTAAACTCGACAGCTTATAATTCACAAGAGGTTTCATACCTCGATTTCTCATTCACCGGGCTCATTGGAACCGTCAGACTTAAAAAATGATGGAAAAAACTATTGTTTTGGTTCATTTGCACAACTCTAATAATATCTACTTCCGATAGCTGTAGAACATGTGATGAACTACCAACAAAACTGACGAACATGTGCTGCTACAGTGTAGGTATACATTATTCATACTGCCACTATGTCGTCGATGGTTTGCGTTTTAACATACTTGGCTGATGAGTCCAATTGTCATGGTAGGAGGGAAATCTGTGGTTGTCAAAAACCTTCCGATTAAAAGTACACTCACTTTTGAAAATAAAACGGCTGTTCCATTCAAAACGTCTGAGTTCCCAGCAGTTTTCCTTTTTTCAGTGGTCAACTCTCTGATTTCCGTACAAAGACTACCGAGGATTTCAGCAACATTACATTTATTTAATCTTGGATTAAAGCGTTACTCGCAGAACTATACGAAATTCCATCTGCTTTCTATGCAGTTCAGTGTATTCCTATATTTCTATGGTTTGCGTTTGTCTTTAATGCATGTAGACCAGTCCATAAATACTACCACAACCTTGCGACGAGTTCGTCCCGTACACCCGCGTTGCTTGTTTTTAAACACGATTCATCCAAGTTGTTTTGATTTCTTGCACTAATGAGACGAAACTCGGCTATTTTTGTGTTTCAACAATCACTGGTAGACGTACTTGCTCAAATCAGCATGATATTTTCTGAGTGCAGGGAGATTCTCATTTTCACTGTAAGCGTCAATATTTTTTTGAAATACTATCTCTTGTTTGCGCATTTAAACACTGGCACCCCATATTTATATAGTTCTGAGGAAACCGGCCATGCTTTGC
>QNGE01005608.1:0-23977 GCA_008508345.1 Paragonimus westermani
AAGGACACAGCACATCATCCGATGTTGGTTGTTCTTCCAAAAGATCACAGTCGTCTTTCAGCAATCCTGCGGAACAGCTGCGAAGCTGGCAAGGTTGGACAGCGCACCATTCGCCTCAAACCGGATATATGCGATTCGAACGGGAATGCTGAAAACCCGTCGAGGGGGCCACGTCTGCGAACGTCTTCGCATACATGTGTTAAACAGTGAATGTTAAACACCATCTCCTCCTCTCCGTGCAAAGCGGCAAACTGATCTACGGTTTTCGCTATCATCCTCTCAACAAAGGATACATAATGCATCACCAACTGTCGGTTTCTCAGAACGAATATGCAAGTGGACAAATCTAGGAAATTTTCATATTTCTTCCGGTCTAAGATTTCCATCAGAACAACCGGGCCCAAGTACAAAAGAAACTGACGGAGTTCCGATGCTTTCCACTTATCCGCATCTTCTCACCTACAACAATTTCTTTGGAGGTCACAAGTTATTGCTCGTCTGTTGTCAAGGAGTAGTTGGTTTACCTGGCAGATGGCAGCGGACGACAATCGAATATTTCTCCGAATGCTTCCGGAACGCCACGATTGATCAACCTCTCCATAACACCAAGGCATACCAAATGCATATAATCAAGCGGAAAAGAGTGTACCATATCAATCGGTAGAGCTTCGAATGATGACACGCCAATGTGATGTTTCGGCTGCAGACGGGAGCGAAAACTGTTGTCAGACCTGCGTGCGCAATCAATGTGGGGTAAAGTTACACGTCCACCCGTGTACACACCACGCACACAGCACTTCTCACATGAGAAGTAACCGGGATGCTGTTTCACCTGGCAGATTAATGCTCTTGCTGGTGCATCAGCAATCAAAGTGAATTATACGGCGATTATCGCTGCCAACTTGGTAATGTCCGTGCAGTTGCAGGTCCAACATTTCATTGATAAGATCCTGAAAATATTCTGACACGTTCCCAGGCTTCGTCTCGCCACCGAATACCCCCACGATGAACACGGCTGTTTTCGGACTGGTTAAACAACCAAGGATTGGCCATAGTTGTGCACGTGAGCTCTTAAACAAACTGACTCCATCGACATGAATCTACAGCTTCACAGCATCGCACTGCTCGTGATTTCGAAGTAACCTATCGAGGACATTCTTCAAGCCGAAATGGACATAATGTCCCCCACATATTGTCTTGCTTTTGGATACGCGGGGGGTACCCACCAAAGTTATCGCATCCTTCGGCAAACGTGGATATAAATGACGCAGTTCCGTGAGCATTACATTGATTGCAGCCGTTGACATGCTATTCCGAAGCGCGATCCTTCTGGAGATTTCCCGTAAACATCTTCTTTCCAGTAGATCATCGGTTACATCAGAGACTTCTGCTAAATGGAAATCATAGCGGCTAAAACAATATTACTTGGTTCACACGGCGGCACATCCAGCGGAGATTCAACTGAGATTAACCCAATGGGGGTAACGGGTAATTCATGGGATAGCAATTGTTCCTCATCAGTTTCCGGGGCAGTAATCACCATCTCCACCTCCGCCTGTGTGTTCTAGCCCTCGATTCTACTATTGCCTCCTGTCCTGGTCAAATATTAACCGGTTTATGATAAGAGTGCTTGAAACTCATCCACCCACTCCCTATCTTCGTCAGCAACCCTTATTTTCGGCTCATGAATGTTCCCCATGTTGTACATCCTTGCAATACGATAGATGTTAGATCGCGAGAACCCACGGGGCCTTTCCATGGCACAGTTTTGAAATTAGCAGGCAACGGACTAACCAATTTTGACGGAAACAAACAAACATCTGGGGAAAATTAATGTCTGCCATTTTCGTGCCTTATGCGTATCATTTAAAATTTCACAATTATTTGAAATGTAAACAAGTGGTTACGCATTCAAGCATCGGTTTATACGATCGTCCCGCGGTACTCTCATAGGATACTCAGAAAACGGTTAACCGTCCCATGATAGTCTTATGTTCTTGCTAGGCCTGTATGCCTTACACCTCAAAACGAAACTTATGACCTCCCTCGCCTATCTCCTAAGATGGTGATGTGAACTAATATAGGTGATTTTAACGTTTGTTTCCAGGGTCCGGGCCGTTCTCGCTCTCGTATCCACCTGATAAAATCCGTTCTGTGTAATTGATACCGTTGGTGTAGTTCGGGTGAATTCACAGCCGCAACTACCGGTCAGGCTGAAACAGATATACTCTCCAGCACCAAGGCCGCATTGGGAGATTGGTATACCTGTTAACAGTAAACTTTGGGTCGTCCGGTTGGCAGGTTCTGTTGAGGCCACTTCTAAACGCCAAATCATCATAAATATTTTCACCGTCTCTGCTCACACCCCAATCAACTGCACGGGCGTCTGCATCAGGGACCTCTTCTACTCAGTTCTGACCGTTAACCTCAGGTCGACACACGGTTCTGATAGTCATTCTGGCTGGATATGTGAACGCCCAGATCGACCGCCTTGGTGAGGCCGCGTCTCCTTTGGGTGGCAGGTTTGGCTTAGATTCGCAGTGCTCAGAAAGTAGTGGATAGCTGCTGCAACCGTGTGCTTAGCACAGGCTACTGTTAATCAACACTAGCTTTATACATCGTGCAATTCACTGCTACACTTGACGCTTTCTTTCTTCGAAGCAGACAATGTCAGATAGACCGCATAATTGTTACGGACGGTGTGGCTTCTTTCAGAAGTACCGTTCTTTTTAAAACACATACTTAGAATCGGACCACACGCTGGTACCTTGTCGTTTAAACCCTACTTTCACCGGGTTGTTGAGAAAATAAAGGCCGTCGGTAAGGCGTAAGTGACAAACTGGTTCAGAATGCAGGCCTAGCAGTACCAACCCAAGAGATCCTAATGGCTGCCAGATCTGAATCTCATACGCCATTCACAAAACAGGTACCATAGCACGCCACACTGTGGTTTATGAGTTAAACAAACATTGGACTACGACTAACGGAAAATGTTGGGAAAAGGTAGACCGTTTTTACTTCAAGGAAAAATCAGGCTCTCCAAGCGTATCCATACCACTGGCCCAGGACGTCCGACTGTCCGGTAAACCTATCAACGAGGCAGATGGCACATTCACCAAGTCCGGAAGATTAGAGCACTGGGTGGAACATTCTCAGAGTCAGCTTAGCTGGCTCTCTGTTTCTGCTGTCACCACCGCAAACGTGTGGTGCAGTACCCTGGTCGGAAGATTTAGGATCACTCATCGAAACTCAGGTCAACAATTGCTTTTCGATTCTCAAACGCAACAGGGCTGCTGACCCGGATGATATCGTGCCGGAACTTTTCAATGGTGTAGAGGTGGTAGCAGAGACATCGACTGTGTTTCAATTTGTGTGGACAAGGGAGAACATCAGTTTGTGTCAAGGTCACTCGATAATAACTTCCACATACAAAATGGAGTCAGGGGCTCCAACAAAAATTATGGAGGGATTAGCTTGACCGCCGTCGCTACTAAGATTCTGGCATCCATTATACTTCGTCAACACAGTACAGATCGAGGGACAGACAGTAGAGATGAAAAGGTAGTATTCTGTCCTAGAAGAGGATGTCCTGAAAAAATGTTCACTCCTCACCAACTCCTGGAGCAACGTCATACGTACTGCTTTTCTCGAAAATAAAGATGTTTAGTTCGTTGGACCGACCTACATGTTTAGTCGCCCAAACGCAGGAACGTAAAAAAAGTATGACAACTTACTATCGACGCTTTGTCCACATACTTCAACCCGGGGCAGGGTTTACGATTGACTGCATGACGGTTTCAGCACCAAGTGCGGCGTGCTTCAAGGTTTTTACCACTTACGTTCACTTTTTACATAGGAGAATATAAGGAAAAGGACTGCTGAACTCATAAGGTGTCGGTGTGGACCCATTATCTGGTGGATGACTGACGGATCATGATTATGCTGACTATAAGGTGCTATAATTTGATAATTTCCAGGCAGCTCAGGCAATACTAAACGCTGTTTCTCGCCTTGCTTAATACTTCGGAATGGGCTTAGCAACTTCGAAGTGCTTCTGCAAGACTGCTGTAATTTTCTAGATTTAACGTTCCATAATGAAGTTATGGAGATTTCTGACCGATTTGTGCACTTGTGACGTTGCATCAACGGTAGCAGATTTATAGAGAACGAAGAAAGTTGGTAGCTACCAGTCAACGGCGACATCCACCTACCCAGGGCGTCTCTGGTGAAGAAAGAGCATCTGTCTGAGGGTTAGGGTTAGTGCATATAAGGTGACTGCGATAGTCGTGAAAATTTACGGCTGCAGAACCCAGCCGATCGGGGAAGAAGGTGGGAACCATCTTCAGGCAGGATTATCGACGTTTGCACTCAGTCGCTCGCACTGAGTGTCACAGCCAGTCAAGCAGTGATGAGGTTAGGGAACAGATATTCCATAGTGAGTTCCATGTAAGCACCTTTATTAAATCCTTCAGTTTGAACTAAGAAAATACTAAGAAAATCAGCTAGTCATCGACTACAGCGGGCACTTTTTGCCAGTTGTGGTCGACCGATGCAAGGTGTGCGGTGGACAAATGACTTGACTTGAAGAAATGAAGTCGTCCATCAAGGAGGTGGATATCGTAGTTCCGGCCCGTCTCCTTATCTGAAGCCCCCGGGACGCATGGGGTCGGCGGCTAAAGAGTGTAGGTAAGATGGCTTCTGAGCAAACTCAGTTGTGTGAACACTACTGTTGTATGGCCGGGTTACCTATGAAGTAAGTGTAGGGATAGTGAAAACTGTAAGAAAGCAGACTTGCTGATGACGCCTGACTTCTATCTAGAACCCGGTTGCTTATGTGGAAGATACAAGCACCTAGACGCTAAATGCTTGAGTATAAACAGCTGTTTTTAGTAGTTAGGTTTCTTAGCCAAAGCGATCACTATGACGAGTTACCCTCGATTATTCTCTCTCAGAAATTCTATCGATCCTTTAGTGACATTGAGATCCCAAAAAGCGCCGTTTCACCCGCTTTCTCGTGACTACTTTTCAGGGAAACTGATGTTCCAGTAACGCCGGACGAAAACCGAACAAGCCCGGTGCAGAGGTGTCCCCAACCTCACACGCGTGTATAAATCGCTGAATTCGTATTGCTACTCTTTTTCCCATTCTCACTGGATGTGCAAATGAAGTACATCAAACCCCAATACACAGAACAACACAACATTTCCCGTTTACGGTATTTGACTAGTTGATGTCATATCCAACACGCACTCACATACTCATCCATTCCGCAGTTAATGTGACTGAGGAGAGCGAACTGTTATCCGACGTCTGTTCCGAAACCGAATTTGCCAAAGGAAGGGAAACGTGTGAGAATTGAAGACCTGTACCGGGACAATTCGAGCCGCGGCATCTTCACAAGTGCTACAACTTCTGTCCCACAAGAAACCGGGAAACAATACACCCATAGCACCCGAATACTGGGACATCTTACTTAGCGACCAAAATGCGTTCGAAGTCGATTTCGTGAATATGAATGCGTAAAGCAAAGAGGCTTGTTTATTTCCCATACTGTGCAGATGGTGATGGGGATCAGAAGAACTTTGATGGGTCGGGCAATGCTGTAAGGTGGCGTGAAACAAATTAACACATGCAATGTTCCCCGCCTAGGAGAAAGATCACTACTGGAGGTGATATTCGAATTGTCCACAAACTATTCAAAATACTAAGTTAACATCAAATAATGTGAGACTTCTACTTCCGTGCATTTAGGTATAAACGTACCTCGGTGAAAAGTAAACCGCATTGATACGCTTGATACTAACATCATCGAAGATCATGAATGGTAAAGTGGTTAGACAGGTCAGCACAATAGCAAGCGAAAACGTCTCCATGTGTTGTCTGAATTGTGGAGGTCAGTGAATAGGACTTACTCCAGGAAAGGAGCTCCAAAAAGAATAAAAATCGTCGCGTATATAACTACCGAACAGACCAACTTCAGGAGGGGCTTTAATACATTGGTTTCCAGATCCTGATATCTATCGACATCAAAACGGAGCAAACTAACCCGACTAAACATATTCAGAGAACAATGGATTATTGACAAGAGTGCCTAATGAATGTGCTGAGAACACAGGGAACAGACGCTTTTGGGAATCAGGTATCTAAATGTGGAGAACCTCAAGTTCCTCGGCGACGAGCTGAAATGGAGAAAAAGGTGCAGTGCCCGCATTAAGGGAATAAATGTTCGCGACAAGTTTTGAAAATTGGTACAAAATTATGGGAAACAACATGATCAGGGAGAGCAAATATGCGACCAGAGGAAGTTGTCTGCATTCAATTCTCCTGCGTTTGACCTCCAGTTCGAGAGGATTACCGATTAAAATGCGATCGTTCATGTGGTCAAGTATATTGGGGAAGTCGAGGTACACGACAACAAGGCTGTTGCCTTGATCAACTGCCTTAGTCTGTTGCTCAATCATTCATTCATTCACAATTGTCTTGAGTCTGACCGGAAGGAACTGTGACTCGGGCGACCGTTTACTTCAACAGTGACGTGGAATATTGTAGATGCATGCGTTAGGGTAAAAAATGATGAAATTTCACCGGAAGAAAGTGAAATGGTGTGAATGAGAGCGAACCATTGATTGCGACACATTGCCGTCCTGCACAGTGTTTCTAGTTGGCGATTTGAGTAACTACGACGATCCAGGCCGGGAAAACGAAGGCAACCCACTTTACTTATTGGAACAGTCTGGGCCTTCATATCATGACTATGATACTGCATTACCACCACACGGTAATACTCAGTTGTTGGTGACCTCAATATACACTGTCCAGATGGCATGCCAAATTAAAAGCCACTCTGATGTCCAAGAAGACAACTGCTAGCCTTCCATATGAATGTCGGAGTTCAAGCATCCGGTGACATGTGAAGATGTGATCAGTGCGGTCACGACCAGGGTGAAATACCAGCAAGCTCCTCATGGAGATGTTTCTCGCGCGTTTCTCTTATTCTACGAAGTACCATGGCTGTAACCATCTTCGACTCAACGGGAATTCGGCTGATCCACTGTGATTTACACACGAAATGCGTGAGCACTTTCAAGAATAGGGACGAAGTAAGCCAAACTCCAGTCACAACGAGACTGAACCTTGACGTGATGTGACGGCTGGCGAATCCCGATGGCCTGTTGGGCTAAACTGAGCGGTGTGATGACCACACCAATGGAGTTATTCATACCAGGCGGGCCATTAGGTAGAGGTCCAACAAACCACAGTCCCTTGTTCTCCCACATAGCTGTTATTTATAGGTGGCGTGGTTTGATACAGGACTGTTGTTCTTATTCGAGCACGTACTTGGATTCAGATTTCGGGTGAGGGCTGTACTACTTTACGGTAGCGAGACATGGCCACTCGGGGTAGAAGACGTGAACCGTTTTCAAGTATTTGACCACCGATGTCTGCGTTCAATCTCTCGTGTCGGGTGGCACCAGCGTGTAAGTAACGACCCAACCATCAGTGGATCAATTGTACCTCGACCGTTCCGGAAAACTCGCCGACGAACGGCCTGTTCTTCCCTAATGTTTACCTCCCGAGCTACAGTGATTCGGCGAAGTGTAATTGATGCTAGAACCCTTGAAATGACGGGTCAAACTAATCCCTCTGTGGTTTTCACAAGAGCCCCTTATACCTTTCTTGAATATAGGAGCTATTATCGAGTGACCCCAACTCGGGGGTGGGGTGGTGGTTTCTGTCATCCCCACAAGTTGAAACAAATGAGTCAAAGCTTCTACTTACGCCTCTCCCTCTTTCTTGAAAAGTGCCGGCATGAGGTCATCTGGACCAGCAGCCTTATTACGCTTGAGAGCCGCAATGCAATTGCGGACCTCAGTNGGTCGTCGAGGTACGCAAGCCGTCACACCACGTCAAGGTCCAGTCTCATTGTGACCAAAGCACAGAGAACTTGGCACATGACTGCGTGATCGGGATTCACGCACGTTCTTCAAATTGAATTGTAATCTTGGAAACAGCCCTGCCACCGACAGCAGACGGCCGTTGGGTCGCTCTGTATCCAAGACTGACTGGGCGATTGAGATCGCCAGGTGGCGTACTGATGTAGAGAACGTTGAAAATCAGTACTTACTGGGAACAGAATGTTATCGGCACAGAAGTGGAACAAACGATCACCGTTTTCTGTTTGACTAGTACCGTAATTGTATGGACCACCTCAGTCACGCCCGTCAGCGTTTGGCCTGCTTACTTCAGTACTACAATGTCCGTGCACCACGCGATGTGCAGAAGTTTAGTGAGTTGGTAATAAAAAGCATCGTTGACGGTATCTGGGCTACAGTTTTGTGGGGTCATATCCCACAACAATAGACAGTGTTTTTGATAGGCGTCACTCAATGTTCTAGCCATACTTTCGAGTCTGACAGTTCAAAGATGGCTGCTGTTGGGTGTCCCTTCAATCAGCTCCTTCTCTGCGTATATGCTTTGGGCAGCTCCAACATCAGGTTGGCCAGTATCTTGAGTCGAAGTCTCTAGACAAGTGCATTAGCATGATACAACGGCTGACGGAAGTTGGAGATGGTGAAGCCGTGTTTCCTCAGGGTGAGATATCGATGTCGAGGGTCTCAAAAGCGCGTGCAACAGGGTGAGAAGGTGCTTGTTTTCTTCAGGTAAGGAGACCTTCGTGTTTGACACACTATCACTGGCTTCCAGGAGAGGAAAGCAAGAACGAACACAAAGACCGCGAGCAATACCTTGATCACGAACGCAAAATGGACGCAAGGATCTGAATGCAAGTACCCGGACCCAGCTCTCGCAACTTAGACCCCCCAACAAGAAAGAAAAAAGACGGTCTTCAAGCGAGCTTTGTTTGCTGTTCAGCCCGAAGGCAGAAGAGTGGTGCACAGCGGCTGTTTTTATGTGTTCCCAGCGGCCCTGGGCCTAGACCACTCAACTGACCAATCAAAAGCAAGCACGAAACTCGAATTTCCGAGAGTATTGACAGGCATTCAAATCCCCAAAGTAGAAAAATCCATTTCCCTTGGCAAATAAGATGAATGTTTGCGAAAAAGTGATTTTCTCGACACTATGACTTTCGTAGCAAGGGGCGAGTGAGGCAAATATGTGGTGTCCGCGAAAATGTGATTAGGTTGTTTAAAGAAATAGAGAGAAAGGAGACAACTTGGTTTAGTGAGGTAACACAATACTGGGGGGAAATGTGGCTACCGACTCCCCGGCTAAGTGGTTGTGACAGGAGGGTGTGACAAAATTTAACTGGTATAAGTTTGAGTTTGTAATTTTAGGTCAAAAATACTTCTCGGTTGTCCAGGCCGAGGGAGAGAATTGGCCTGCGGTTGCCTTACCCAGAGCTTCTGGCCCAGAAGGAATCTTAAGCACATGGAAGCAGCGTGAAGCACGGAGTTCGCAGTCCATTGGGAGCCGTCGATCACTAGTGGTTCAGTTCCTACGTCTTTCGGATGGAGCACATCCACCCTGGATGCTCAACGCATCCTGCAGGAGTTTACGCCAGATACAGTGCGGCAGTTCTAGGTTTCATCAATGAGGGCTTATCGAATACGGTAGATCTGTCCCGCCAGAGAGTCTAAAACCGCCAGGGCCGTTGAAACGCATGACTCCTGTTGCCCGGGGCAGATGACAAAACTGCTTCATACTCCTTTCGAATGGACTCCAGCCATATTAAGGTGCCCGGCACACGTGTACCGTACTACGTCTTCCTCGGTATTTGCCAGTGGTTGACAGAAATATCAGCACGCCACACGGACAGCAAATCAGATGCAATGCGAGCTGTCTAGTAGTCTATGTGCTCTCCCTATATGCTGCGAGAACCCGGCTTATTTCGCAGTTAGACTCCATGTGGAAGTCGTTCCCAAATCTGCAGTCTGGGGACGCGCCTGGTAGCGTTCAGCAATCCTACCCATTTGTCCGGGTATATTGGTAAGGCCACTGCTGAAGGTCAACATTCAGGTGTATGCGTTGTACTGGAATAAAGGGGTAACTGAGACAAGATAATTTAGGTATAAAGTAGTATGACACAACCGGTTAATAATCGCATAGGTATGCATACATCACATTCTTCTCCAATTTGTTTAAGATCACGAAAGTTGATATAGTGCATTAACTTCATCTCGCTCCACGCCTTCTGAGGTATGAATAAATTCTCTCTTGTTTTCCAGTGATATAGTTGGACCAACAAGGTTATGTTCACACTGACTGTCTGTTGGAGTAGAACAAGTTTCCGCAGTCGTTTCAGGTGGTCTTCGGACGATTGAACATTAGGACAGTGTTCACTCTGCATCAAAGGTTGGCACGTGAACAGGTGAATGCGCCATTCACTCCTTTGAAAAAGATTGATTGCTAAAGACTGTTTCCTCCAGACCATCTGGAAGTCCCACAACAGCATATGTGATTGCATTTAGTGAGTTTGAGTTCATCAGCAAATGGTTTATACACAGGTGTAAGAACGTTACGTCACATAAAAACTTCTTCGAGACCAGCTTGGTAAGGAGGCATCGCTGATTGATCTTTAGTTGTATTGGGACGACTGCTCGTGAGGAATAATGTCTGTGGCATTGCATAAAAGAGTGGATTGGATTAAGATTATAGTGACCTTATGAATCAAATGACAAGAATAACCACTCACTGACAAGTCTAAATCCGTTGAATTGGATAGGCCACCACCCGAGTAAAGGACGGTGCCAGAGGGTAGGTTCGGACGACGACCGATAGACAATTCCATGTACAACGTGGGATGACGAACGTTAGGCGTCGATAGGTGAACAAATACGCGGAACCAAAAACTATCGCCGTGCGATTACTTCACCAGCGTGCGATAAATCTCGTTTATTCTTGATGACAACCGAATTCAAAAAATGATGACGCTTTCAAACAAGTGTGCAGATGCAATTAACAAAACGATACGTACAAAAATACACAAAAGTGAATTGCAAGATATAACTATGAACTGTAGACACTACAAGAACATGGGGGAGAACGATCTCCTGCTCACTGATTGAGAAGGACATAGATTTGGTGGCAAGCGTGATACAACACCTAAGATTGCCGTTGAAACGTTTTGCTCAAACGTCTGCTGGCTACCATTCCTTTGTCGTGTAAATTTTGCTTTAATTCCTCGATCATAAAACGGTCTGCAGCTCGAAGGGATGTCAAGTGGTATACCAGAGAACAACTGACAGGAACGATTGATGGTAGTTGATGCTGTCACATTCCGACACGCAAGTACGAACGGAATCCTTGTATATTCACCGATTATGGTATTTGCCTCTGGAATTCGAGGATAGAGGCAATTTGAACTCAACATTTATTTGTCCGAAGGGGCACGTAACCTTGGTCAGATTTTTTGTCAACATTTAGGAGAGCCCTGTTGGGACGCATTTCGCTGTCATGTGATTGACGCCATTTTAGTCTTCGACTGTGTAAGTTGTGTGCATGACTTACTGGGCCTCTGGCCCATGCTTGTCGATTTTTGTTACCATTCCATATTCCCGTTGTGCCCCCGTCCTTCAGAGAAACGCTGTTCCCCAGTGCTTCCACTCCGTTGCACATTACGCCGGTTTTGACATGGCCCAAACTGCGCGGCTGAATGTTGCTTTCTTCACATCATCCACTGAGTGACGGATTCCCGGAGCACACAAAGTGAACACTTCGAACAATTTGGAGGGTCCTCATAGGGAGTCGTGCAGACTCCTCAAATTAATACCACACAGCGACGACGCTGTATATTCACGGCATAATGCGTCAGTAGCGGTAGATGACATCGAAAGTGTGACAAGAGAGCTCGACCTACCAACGCTGGACCGCGGTTTTTAATTTTTTCTTTCGTCATTCATGTCGCACAGAGACGACTGTTTTTTGGTCCATGACCAGTTGAAAATGCATGCCAAGCAGAAGTGGTGGCTCCGTTGCATAAGCTTCTTATTCCACTACAGAGTGATGTCGCTCATTGAGTGCTAACGTTCTGACAGGGACGGCAGCCGGTCTGTCATTTTTTGTTGACGTGACAACTACGGTAAAACCTGAAGCTTCCGTTACTACTATGAGGAACGCTTCTATGTCAACAGTTGTCATCATGGATCGAACAGTTTCACTTTTCAAAACTCTGTTTACACAATTCCGTGAGGGAAACGGCTTGTTTTTGATCAGAGGCTGAATTTCGTCGGAAGATTGTTACTCGTTGTGAATACCATGCAAAAAGACCAACGACTCACCATTGGGATTCTAAGTCTCCGGGGTTGGTGGCAGGCTCCACAACAGTTGAAGGCTATCCGGGTCTAGTTTTATCAGTCCATGAGAAGTTCCATATCTCAAAAATCTGATCTGTTTAACAGCAATTACGTTTTTTGCATTTGTTGAATGTTAATCCGTATTTATTGACGGCCCCGTAGAATCTTGCCGGATTTTCCCCATGTTGCTCTTTATCCGCGTCGCAAACGGTATTATATCCGAAGTAAGCAATGTTACCTGAGAGTACCTCCACTCTGAAGATCTGATCGATTACTGCTTGAGAAGATGGTACGACAAATATGAAAAAGATTCCCTCCTACTTCGAATTCAGTGAGGAATTTATCTCCATCTCTGATTGATATTTGATTATATACACTCCTCCAATCCGTAATGTTGAAAACAGCATTGCTCAAGATCTCCGCAACCATTTTATCGATTTTCAGGAGTAGATACACAATTAAAAGCTTGAAGCGCTTTACCGTTGGATGATAATCGATAACCATCTTGTTTGTGTCGTTCGTTAGTTGTACTGAGAATTGCATTAATAGCATATGAGCACATAAATTTTGCAGCATTGAAGGTTTGCAGCCCGAATAATTTGAACTTTTGTAACGCAGATCTAAATGGGTATGAGTTCTCAGAATGGCGGGAACCATGGTTTAGAACTTGTTGAGTGTTCTGCGTTAAACCGTTGCTTCCGAACGGGAAAGCTTGAAATACAACTGTCGGAGCCACGAACATCTAAAGTTTGTTGAGATATCCACTTGACAAACCTTGTACAACTGCACTTGACAGACACCGAGGAGCGTAGGCCACGGCCTTCGAAAAGACTTTGAACAATTCTAGACGTCTACAGTAACCGTTTGACAGTGAAAGCGTTTTAGGCATAGCCCTGTGGCAGTCAGCGGAGATAATCCAAGGTAAACCACTTGTTATCCAGTACTCCGATGGTTACATCCGAACGACGACGAAAGGAAGCCACAGTTCGTCCGTGTATGTTCCACCTTAAACCGTTGTTTCTGAAGGACAGAACTAGAAATATAACTGTCGAAGCTACCAGTATCTGGTAAAGGCCGTTGAGAAATTCCATCAAGAAGAGCTTGCACTGAGAAGCTGTTGTGACGGTCATCGAAGGTATAAAAAAAATAGCTAGCAGTGGGTGTAGCTTTTGCGTCTTGTGCTGATCAATAAACTTTCTTTCTTTCTGATAGTATCCCTTCCTACCACCGATTTCCACACCGCGTCCCCAGTGGGACATCTGGAATGGGGATGTCTGGTATAACTACAGAGCTAGTACCGTTTGCTTACTGTTGCAGATATTCTAGATTCACCCGACAGAGATTCAAGGTGTGTTGGCGACTTTGGGTCAGAAATTGTTACCAGATGCAAAAATTCATGCAGACGGAAAGAGTTGGACTGCTGATAAGTCATTTTCAGAAGTCCAGCCTTTTCATACGTTACATCTGAAACGAACGTTTTGTTTTCCAGAAGACGCTGTCGAATATTACTGAACTGCACCCTACTCATGAATGCATCGCGTGTCGCATCATTTTAGTCTTGTTCAGCGGAGGCTGACTTGAAAGCGCAGTCTTGTCGATGATTTAAAAGACTGGAGAAACTGGTCTAGCCTCTAGCCGGTTTCTAGTTTGCAGATAAACAATGGACACCGAACAGAAGTGAAATGAATCCTCACAACATAAACAATTCCATACTGCATCGGCCGTCTCGCAGTATAAACCGGGTCACCCTATCTGCTGCATACAGCGGGGGTGGATATGCGAAAACATACTACTGCTGACCCCTCCCGAATTCCAATTCTGGTAATTTCTCTGCAGGTCCCACAAAAGACATAATTAATCACAGCAATACTGTGCCTACAAGTCCCAGCTCTCGCCACTCAGTCTCAGACCTCCCTCGTCCTGTGCTTCGACCTAGAACGCAAATTAACATAGGTCCCTTCAACGTTCGTATTCTAAAACAAATAGGTCAACAGGCTGCTCTCGCACAAACGTTAGACTCGCTACATATTGACGTTTGCTGTATCTCAGAGACTAGAATCCACGACGGTAGTCAACGGATGGAATGAACAGCACCCGCACTTTCTACACGATACTGTTTATACACTTCAGGTGACTCTCCGGCCGCCGTTACCGGTCAGGCGGGAGTAGGTATAGTCCTCAGCACGACGGTCGCAGCCACAGTGATAGATTGGATTCTTGTTAATAGTAGACTTTGTGCCGTCCGCTTGGCAGGTTCTGTTAGGGTCAGCTCTAGACGCAAAACCGTCAGAAATCTTTTCGTTGTGTCTGCTTATGCTCCAACTGACTGTAGTGACGTCGGCGTCAAGGACATCTTTTATTCGGATCTGGCCGCTCTCCTCCGGTCGACACGTGGTTCTGATATAGTCGTTCTGGCAGGAGATATGAACGCCCAGGTCGGCCGCCTTGGTGAGGCCGAATCTCGTTTAGGTGGCAGGTTTGGGATAGCATCACATCGCTCGGACAATGGCGGGCGACTGTTGCAGCTGTGCGCCGAACATAGGCTGTTTTTAGCCAGCACTAGTTTTAGGCATCGTGCACGTCATTGCTATACTTGGCGCCCTCCCTCTCTGAGTCAGACCTGGTCTCAGATAGACCACATAGCTGTTAGTTATAGGTGGCGGGGTTCCATTCAGGACTGTCGTTCTTATTGGAGCACGTACCTAGATTCAGATCATGCACTGGTACGTTGTCGTTTCCTACTCACCTTTGCTGGGCAACGTCCCCACCGACAGCAACGATTGACTGTTGAGAAACTGACAATACCATCGGCGAAGCATAAGTGTCAAACCAGCTTAGAAACCTGCCTCAGTAGTTCTCACTCCGAAGATCCCAATCGCTCCTGGACCCAGATCACACAGGCCATTCGTTAAGCTGGTACATTAGCATGCGGTACGTGGGTACATGGAATGAACAAACATTGGATCTCGGAGAAATCCCTGGAGTTTTTAGAAGCCAGACGGAACATCCCCCTGGCAGTTCATATGACAAGTCTAGAAACTGAAACGTAGCCTAAATGCTGATCGTGAGGCTTGGTTATTGGGAAAAGTTAAGAAAATGGAGATGGCTTTTGCTTCTGGAAACACTGGCAAACAATTTAAGCTTATCCGTGTCACTGGTCCCAGGCGACCGTCTGTCAGTGAAGCTGTTAGCGAGACAGATGGCGCACTCATTTATACTAAGTCCAGAAGGTTAGAGCGGTGGGCGGAACACTTTGAGGGTCAATTTAACTTGCCTCCTGCTTCTACTGCGTTGCCGCCACAAACTTGTAATGTAGTGCCCTGGTCGGTAGACTTGGATCCACCCACTGAAACTGAGGTCCGCAATTGCATTGCGGCTCTCAAGCGTAATAAGGCTGCTGGTCCAGATGACCTCATGCCGGCACTTTTCAAGAAAGAGGGAGAGGCGTAAGTAGAAGCTTTGACTCATTTGTTTCAACTTGTGGGGATGACAGAAACCACCACCCCACCCCCGAGTTGGGGTCACTCGATAATAGCTCCTATATTCAAGAAAGGTATAAGGGGCTCTTGTGAAAACCACAGAGGGATTAGTTTGACCCGTCATTTCAAGGGTTCTAGCATCAATTACACTTCGCCGAATCACTGTAGCTCGGGAGGTAAACATTAGGGAAGAACAGGCCGTTCGTCGGCGAGTTTTCCGGAACGGTCGAGGTACAATTGATCCACTGATGGTTGGGTCGTTACTTACACGCTGGTGCCACCCGACACGAGAGATTGAACGCAGACATCGGTGGTCAAATACTTGAAAACGGTTCACGTCTTCTACCCCGAGTGGCCATGTCTCGCTACCGTAAAGTAGTACAGCCCTCACCCGAAATCTGAATCCAAGTACGTGCTCGAATAAGAACAACAGTCCTGTATCAAACCACGCCACCTATAAATAACAGCTATGTGGGAGAACAAGGGACTGTGGTTTGTTGGACCTCTACCTAATGGCCCGCCTGGTATGAATAACTCCATTGGTGTGGTCATCACACCGCTCAGTTTAGCCCAACAGGCCATCGGGATTCGCCAGCCGTCACATCACGTCAAGGTTCAGTCTCGTTGTGACTGGAGTTTGGCTTACTTCGTCCCTATTCTTGAAAGTGCTCACGCATTTCGTGTGTAAATCACAGTGGATCAGCCGAATTCCCGTTGAGTCGAAGATGGTTACAGCCATGGTACTTCGTAGAATAAGAGAAACGCGCGAGAAACATCTCCATGAGGAGCTTGCTGGTATTTCACCCTGGTCGTGACCGCACTGATCACATCTTCACATGTCACCGGATGCTTGAACTCCGACATTCATATGGAAGGCTAGCAGTTGTCTTCTTGGACATCAGAGTGGCTTTTAATTTGGCATGCCATCTGGACAGTGTATATTGAGGTCACCAACAACTGAGTATTACCGTGTGGTGGTAATGCAGTATCATAGTCATGATATGAAGGCCCAGACTGTTCCAATAAGTAAAGTGGGTTGCCTTCGTTTTCCCGGCCTGGATCGTCGTAGTTACTCAAATCGCCAACTAGAAACACTGTGCAGGACGGCAATGTGTCGCAATCAATGGTTCGCTCTCATTCACACCATTTCACTTTCTTCCGGTGAAATTTCATCATTTTTTACCCTAACGCATGCATCTACAATATTCCACGTCACTGTTGAAGTAAACGGTCGCCCGAGTCACAGTTCCTTCCGGTCAGACTCAAGACAATTGTGAATGAATGAATGATTGAGCAACAGACTAAGGCAGTTGATCAAGGCAACAGCCTTGTTGTCGTGTACCTCGACTTCCCCAATATACTTGACCACATGAACGATCGCATTTTAATCGGTAATCCTCTCGAACTGGAGGTCAAACGCAGGAGAATTGAATGCAGACAACTTCCTCTGGTCGCATATTTGCTCTCCCTGATCATGTTGTTTCCCATAATTTTGTACCAATTTTCAAAACTTGTCGCGAACATTTATTCCCTTAATGCGGGCACTGCACCTTTTTCTCCATTTCAGCTCGTCGCCGAGGAACTTGAGGTTCTCCACATTTAGATACCTGATTCCCAAAAGCGTCTGTTCCCTGTGTTCTCAGCACATTCATTAGGCACTCTTGTCAATAATCCATTGTTCTCTGAATATGTTTAGTCGGGTTAGTTTGCTCCGTTTTGATGTCGATAGATATCAGGATCTGGAAACCAATGTATTAAAGCCCCTCCTGAAGTTGGTCTGTTCGGTAGTTATATACGCGACGATTTTTATTCTTTTTGGAGCTCCTTTCCTGGAGTAAGTCCTATTCACTGACCTCCACAATTCAGACAACACATGGAGACGTTTTCGCTTGCTATTGTGCTGACCTGTCTAACCACTTTACCATTCATGATCTTCGATGATGTTAGTATCAAGCGTATCAATGCGGTTTACTTTTCACCGAGGTACGTTTATACCTAAATGCACGGAAGTAGAAGTCTCACATTATTTGATGTTAACTTAGTATTTTGAATAGTTTGTGGACAATTCGAATATCACCTCCAGTAGTGATCTTTCTCCTAGGCGGGGAACATTGCATGTGTTAATTTGTTTCACGCCACCTTACAGCATTGCCCGACCCATCAAAGTTCTTCTGATCCCCATCACCATCTGCACAGTATGGGAAATAAACAAGCCTCTTTGCTTTACGCATTCATATTCACGAAATCGACTTCGAACGCATTTTGGTCGCTAAGTAAGATGTCCCAGTATTCGGGTGCTATGGGTGTATTGTTTCCCGGTTTCTTGTGGGACAGAAGTTGTAGCACTTGTGAAGATGCCGCGGCTCGAATTGTCCCGGTACAGGTCTTCAATTCTCACACGTTTCCCTTCCTTTGGCAAATTCGGTTTCGGAACAGACGTCGGATAACAGTTCGCTCTCCTCAGTCACATTAACTGCGGAATGGATGAGTATGTGAGTGCGTGTTGGATATGACATCAACTAGTCAAATACCGTAAACGGGAAATGTTGTGTTGTTCTGTGTATTGGGGTTTGATGTACTTCATTTGCACATCCAGTGAGAATGGGAAAAAGAGTAGCAATACGAATTCAGCGATTTATACACGCGTGTGAGGTTGGGGACACCTCTGCACCGGGCTTGTTCGGTTTTCGTCCGGCGTTACTGGAACATCAGTTTCCCTGAAAAGTAGTCACGAGAAAGCGGGTGAAACGGCGCTTTTTGGGATCTCAATGTCACTAAAGGATCGATAGAATTTCTGAGAGAGAATAATCGAGGGTAACTCGTCATAGTGATCGCTTTGGCTAAGAAACCTAACTACTAAAAACAGCTGTTTATACTCAAGCATTTAGCGTCTAGGTGCTTGTATCTTCCACATAAGCAACCGGGTTCTAGATAGAAGTCAGGCGTCATCAGCAAGTCTGCTTTCTTACAGTTTTCACTATCCCTACACTTACTTCATAGGTAACCCGGCCATACAACAGTAGTGTTCACACAACTGAGTTTGCTCAGAAGCCATCTTACCTACACTCTTTAGCCGCCGACCCCATGCGTCCCGGGGGCTTCAGATAAGGAGACGGGCCGGAACTACGATATCCACCTCCTTGATGGACGACTTCATTTCTTCAAGTCAAGTCATTTGTCCACCGCACACCTTGCATCGGTCGACCACAACTGGCAAAAAGTGCCCGCTGTAGTCGATGACTAGCTGATTTTCTTAGTATTTTCTTAGTTCAAACTGAAGGATTTAATAAAGGTGCTTACATGGAACTCACTATGGAATATCTGTTCCCTAACCTCATCACTGCTTGACTGGCTGTGACACTCAGTGCGAGCGACTGAGTGCAAACGTCGATAATCCTGCCTGAAGATGGTTCCCACCTTCTTCCCCGATCGGCTGGGTTCTGCAGCCGTAAATTTTCACGACTATCGCAGTCACCTTATATGCACTAACCCTAACCCTCAGACAGATGCTCTTTCTTCACCAGAGACGCCCTGGGTAGGTGGATGTCGCCGTTGACTGGTAGCTACCAACTTTCTTCGTTCTCTATAAATCTGCTACCGTTGATGCAACGTCACAAGTGCACAAATCGGTCAGAAATCTCCATAACTTCATTATGGAACGTTAAATCTAGAAAATTACAGCAGTCTTGCAGAAGCACTTCGAAGTTGCTAAGCCCATTCCGAAGTATTAAGCAAGGCGAGAAACAGCGTTTAGTATTGCCTGAGCTGCCTGGAAATTATCAAATTATAGCACCTTATAGTCAGCATAATCATGATCCGTCAGTCATCCACCAGATAATGGGTCCACACCGACACCTTATGAGTTCAGCAGTCCTTTTCCTTATATTCTCCTATGTAAAAAGTGAACGTAAGTGGTAAAAACCTTGAAGCACGCCGCACTTGGTGCTGAAACCGTCATGCAGTCAATCGTAAACCCTGCCCCGGGTTGAAGTATGTGGACAAAGCGTCGATAGTAAGTTGTCATACTTTTTTTACGTTCCTGCGTTTGGGCGACTAAACATGTAGGTCGGTCCAACGAACTAAACATCTTTATTTTCGAGAAAAGCAGTACGTATGACGTTGCTCCAGGAGTTGGTGAGGAGTGAACATTTTTTCAGGACATCCTCTTCTAGGACAGAATACTACCTTTTCATCTCTACTGTCTGTCCCTCGATCTGTACTGTGTTGACGAAGTATAATGGATGCCAGAATCTTAGTAGCGACGGCGGTCAAGCTAATCCCTCCATAATTTTTGTTGGAGCCCCTGACTCCATTTTGTATGTGGAAGTTATTATCGAGTGACCTTGACACAAACTGATGTTCTCCCTTGTCCACACAAATTGAAACACAGTCGATGTCTCTGCTACCACCTCTACACCATTGAAAAGTTCCGGCACGATATCATCCGGGTCAGCAGCCCTGTTGCGTTTGAGAATCGAAAAGCAATTGTTGACCTGAGTTTCGATGAGTGATCCTAAATCTTCCGACCAGGGTACTGCACCACACGTTTGCGGTGGTGACAGCAGAAACAGAGAGCCAGCTAAGCTGACTCTGAGAATGTTCCACCCAGTGCTCTAATCTTCCGGACTTGGTGAATGTGCCATCTGCCTCGTTGATAGGTTTACCGGACAGTCGGACGTCCTGGGCCAGTGGTATGGATACGCTTGGAGAGCCTGATTTTTCCTTGAAGTAAAAACGGTCTACCTTTTCCCAACATTTTCCGTTAGTCGTAGTCCAATGTTTGTTTAACTCATAAACCACAGTGTGGCGTGCTATGGTACCTGTTTTGTGAATGGCGTATGAGATTCAGATCTGGCAGCCATTAGGATCTCTTGGGTTGGTACTGCTAGGCCTGCATTCTGAACCAGTTTGTCACTTACGCCTTACCGACGGCCTTTATTTTCTCAACAACCCGGTGAAAGTAGGGTTTAAACGACAAGGTACCAGCGTGTGGTCCGATTCTAAGTATGTGTTTTAAAAAGAACGGTACTTCTGAAAGAAGCCACACCGTCCGTAACAATTATGCGGTCTATCTGACATTGTCTGCTTCGAAGAAAGAAAGCGTCAAGTGTAGCAGTGAATTGCACGATGTATAAAGCTAGTGTTGATTAACAGTAGCCTGTGCTAAGCACACGGTTGCAGCAGCTATCCACTACTTTCTGAGCACTGCGAATCTAAGCCAAACCTGCCACCCAAAGGAGACGCGGCCTCACCAAGGCGGTCGATCTGGGCGTTCACATATCCAGCCAGAATGACTATCAGAACCGTGTGTCGACCTGAGGTTAACGGTCAGAACTGAGTAGAAGAGGTCCCTGATGCAGACGCCCGTGCAGTTGATTGGGGTGTGAGCAGAGACGGTGAAAATATTTATGATGATTTGGCGTTTAGAAGTGGCCTCAACAGAACCTGCCAACCGGACGACCCAAAGTTTACTGTTAACAGGTATACCAATCTCCCAATGCGGCCTTGGTGCTGGAGAGTATATCTGTTTCAGCCTGACCGGTAGTTGCGGCTGTGAATTCACCCGAACTACACCAACGGTATCAATTACACAGAACGGATTTTATCAGGTGGATACGAGAGCGAGAACGGCCCGGACCCTGGAAACAAACGTTAAAATCACCTATATTAGTTCACATCACCATCTTAGGAGATAGGCGAGGGAGGTCATAAGTTTCGTTTTGAGGTGTAAGGCATACAGGCCTAGCAAGAACATAAGACTATCATGGGACGGTTAACCGTTTTCTGAGTATCCTATGAGAGTACCGCGGGACGATCGTATAAACCGATGCTTGAATGCGTAACCACTTGTTTACATTTCAAATAATTGTGAAATTTTAAATGATACGCATAAGGCACGAAAATGGCAGACATTAATTTTCCCCAGATGTTTGTTTGTTTCCGTCAAAATTGGTTAGTCCGTTGCCTGCTAATTTCAAAACTGTGCCATGGAAAGGCCCCGTGGGTTCTCGCGATCTAACATCTATCGTATTGCAAGGATGGACAACATGGGGAACATTCATGAGCCGAAAGTAAGGGTTGCTGACGAAGATAGGGAGTGGGTGGATGAGTTTCAAGCACTCTTATCATAAACCGGTTAATATTTGACCAGGACAGGAGGCAATAGTAGAATCGAGGGCTAGAACACACAGGCGGAGGTGGAGATGGTGATTACTGCCCCGGAAACTGATGAGGAACAATTGCTATCCCATGAATTACCCGTTACCCCCATTGGGTTAATCTCAGTTGAATCTCCGCTGGATGTGCCGCCGTGTGAACCAAGTAATATTGTTTTAGCCGCTATGATTTCCATTTAGCAGAAGTCTCTGATGTAACCGATGATCTACTGGAAAGAAGATGTTTACGGGAAATCTCCAGAAGGATCGCGCTTCGGAATAGCATGTCAACGGCTGCAATCAATGTAATGCTCACGGAACTGCGTCATTTATATCCACGTTTGCCGAAGGATGCGATAACTTTGGTGGGTACCCCCCGCGTATCCAAAAGCAAGACAATATGTGGGGGACATTATGTCCATTTCGGCTTGAAGAATGTCCTCGATAGGTTACTTCGAAATCACGAGCAGTGCGATGCTGTGAAGCTGTAGATTCATGTCGATGGAGTCAGTTTGTTTAAGAGCTCACGTGCACAACTATGGCCAATCCTTGGTTGTTTAACCAGTCCGAAAACAGCCGTGTTCATCGTGGGGGTATTCGGTGGCGAGACGAAGCCTGGGAACGTGTCAGAATATTTTCAGGATCTTATCAATGAAATGTTGGACCTGCAACTGCACGGACATTACCAAGTTGGCAGCGATAATCGCCGTATAATTCACTTTGATTGCTGATGCACCAGCAAGAGCATTAATCTGCCAGGTGAAACAGCATCCCGGTTACTTCTCATGTGAGAAGTGCTGTGTGCGTGGTGTGTACACGGGTGGACGTGTAACTTTACCCCACATTGATTGCGCACGCAGGTCTGACAACAGTTTTCGCTCCCGTCTGCAGCCGAAACATCACATTGGCGTGTCATCATTCGAAGCTCTACCGATTGATATGGTACACTCTTTTCCGCTTGATTATATGCATTTGGTATGCCTTGGTGTTATGGAGAGGTTGATCAATCGTGGCGTTCCGGAAGCATTCGGAGAAATATTCGATTGTCGTCCGCTGCCATCTGCCAGGTAAACCAACTACTCCTTGACAACAGACGAGCAATAACTTGTGACCTCCAAAGAAATTGTTGTAGGTGAGAAGATGCGGATAAGTGGAAAGCATCGGAACTCCGTCAGTTTCTTTTGTACTTGGGCCCGGTTGTTCTGATGGAAATCTTAGACCGGAAGAAATATGAAAATTTCCTAGATTTGTCCACTTGCATATTCGTTCTGAGAAACCGACAGTTGGTGATGCATTATGTATCCTTTGTTGAGAGGATGATAGCGAAAACCGTAGATCAGTTTGCCGCTTTGCACGGAGAGGAGGAGATGGTGTTTAACATTCACTGTTTAACACATGTATGCGAAGACGTTCGCAGACGTGGCCCCCTCGACGGGTTTTCAGCATTCCCGTTCGAATCGCATATATCCGGTTTGAGGCGAATGGTGCGCTGTCCAACCTTGCCAGCTTCGCAGCTGTTCCGCAGGATTGCTGAAAGACGACTGTGATCTTTTGGAAGAACAACCAACATCGGATGATGTGCTGTGTCCTTGTCCTCTGTCGCCGTGCAACCAAAATGCGGGTGTTGCACTTGAAGGTAAATTTTACTCAGATAAGCCGCCTAACAACTGCGCAATAGTGAACGGTGCGCCAGCTGTCATAGAACTCATCCATGGCGAACGAATTCTGCTAAGGCACTATGTCCAAGTAAAAGCTTTCTTCGAAAAATGTATTTCCTCCGTGGATTTGAACATCTTCAAATGTTGCAATCCATCATCCACCACCTTTTGGAAAACCACTACGGACATACAGTGCAAGTGTCTACGTTTACAATTGAAGGACTACTTGATTAGAAGTAACGATGTGACGAACAATTGTTTTCGATAATTCTTTCTCAAGTCAATACAATTACATAGGTTTTCATCAAGGCGTCATGAGACAAACCGCATAAACAGAGGCTGACTGTTATCGAATGACAGTGGCTACTGCTAAACTTCACACGACTATTGGTTCGGCCCAGACCGGACGTTGACTGGGTGTTGTGTCACACGGT
>QNGE01005608.1:24440-41111 GCA_008508345.1 Paragonimus westermani
TCCTCATCAGTTTCCGAGGCAGTAATCACCATCTCCACCTCCGCCTGTGTGTTCTAGCCCTCGATTCTACTATTGCCTCCTGTCCTGGTCAAATATTAACCGGTTTATGATAAGAGTGCTTGAAACTCATCCACCCACCCCCTATCTTCGTCAGCAACCCTTATTTTCGGCTCATGAATGTTCCCCATGTTGTACATCCTTGCAATACGATAGATGTTAGATCGCGAGAACCCACGGGGCCTTTCCATGGCACAGTTTTGAAATTAGCAGGCAACGGACTAACCAATTTTGACGGAAACAAACAAACATCTGGGGAAAATTAATGTCTGCCATTTTCGTGCCTTATGCGTATCATTTAAAATTTCACAATTATTTGAAATGTAAACAAGCGGTTACGCATTCAAGCATCGGTTTATACGATCGTTCTATGATAGTCCCATATGCTAGCTGGGTTGTTTACACGCTAACACCTTCAGTCCCTATTATGACATGATGTGACGTCAATTTCCCGGTTGTTCACACAACGCTTTCAGCTAGAAGCTACAACGGTGGATCGAGAAAGCTTGGGTAAGATATACCCGGCTGCCTAAGCGCAAATCATACCTCCCCATGGACCCACCGATCGATGACATGGACTACCGCTGATCGTCCGATTGTATATTTTGCTGTATAAATATGTGACATATTATTCTCGTAGTCACTGCGGTTTCTTTGTGGGCGTCAGACGCCTTTCGATTATTTCGCGGTAGCTGGAGGGTGGAGATAATGGTGGGAGCGCTGAGTTACCTTTCGGAAGCGTAATCGTTAAATGACGTGCAGAATTGATAAACAGCACACCATGTGCTGCGCCAAATGTTTCCACTACCGCCCTATGGGTGGCCAAAAAATGTTCAGTTAGGACGCCATTAGGACACTCACGGGACGCTCATGGGTCACTCATAGGACGATCGCGCTGGCTGGGGGATATTGTTGCTATTTGTTATGGAGTACAGACTGGAAGTAGATGATGAGGAGCTCGAAAGCCAAATTAGATTGGACAGTATGGGGAACGGTAAACGGTAGCGCGTTTTCGCCTATCCACTGCTGTATGCAGCGGATAGGGCGGCCCGTTTTTTACCGCAGGACGGCTGATGCAATGCGGAATCACTGGCTTTGTGAATACTCATGTTTTCATGTAAGCTGAGATACTGCCAGATGTTCAAACTTAATCAAGACGACAACTGGGGTTCCGACCAAATTCCGGTTTCGTAGGCCTGTGCCAGAAGGTAGCGAATCGGTTTCAGTATACTGGAAAAAGATGCCATCCCCATTCTAGAGGACCAGAAAATTGTGGTTCTTCAGATTTATTGACCTGCCTGGAATAAGTGGCTTTGTCAATGTGATTATTACGCCGTTCATTTGGTCCCAATAAGTCGTCGAGTTGTGCAACCCGTCGTACCCGCATCGAGATGCAGTTTTCTTATGGTGATTCAAACATAAATACGGTTGGTGGTGTCTGTGTCCGGATTAGCTTGCCACAGTGTCCAAAGCCAACGGGCACCTGCCCATAACCACCAGCATAAGTGGCTTACACTGTACTCCTTGTGGCGCCACTCCCACATCACGTATCCAGTTTAAACCCAGAGGAATAAAAACAGGAGGCCTGTGAATGGAGTCCTTTGTGATCCAACCGGTTAATGATAGTTCTTCGAATGGTAATCTGGTTTTCAGCTTAACCACTTACCTCTTGGTAGTAAAATATGGATAGGTTGCAATGTTAGGATCTGAGCTTTGAATAAGAATATCGAAAGTAAAAGGCAAAATGTGTTTCACGACCGGAGTTCACATTAATGCACTCTAGGCGGGATTAGGAAAGTGAATAACAATTTTTATGCTCAGCAGTGGCGTTGGTGGATTCCAGCGTGAAAAATCCTGCCGGGGCAGTCGATCCCCTGAATCATTTGGTGGATTCCATATGAGACAGTGGGACGGGTGGGTAACAGAGTAATTTCCGAGCTCCCGGTGTGGTTTCGTAGCTCAACTGGTAGAGCGCTTGCCGCGTTGAGGCATGCTGTGTCTGTCACTGGTTTGAAGCCCTGACTTTTCACAGTTGGGTCTCATCTAAGAATAACTTTGCACCGAAAACCAAACAAAACGCCTGTCACACAGTGCACCAACAATGCTGAAGAAGAGGAAAGACAGAAAACCACCGTACCTCATCTTTCTGGAAAAAAGAATGGGAGATTTAACAAAATGCGCGATTCGTTGGTTGATACGAAAATATGAATGTATATTTAAATATCTCAGAGACACACACTGAATAGTGAACGGTTTACTGTAACATTTCAAACCCACACTATGATCCGTTATCAGACGAATATATGTGCCGGACTTAGTTTGTTGTGCTGCTCACCGTGTTTGCCTGTTGGTTTATCTTCGCTGGTTTTTCGTTTTAGTGCCTACGCTGCTGAAGTGATGGCTGTCGATATCTACTTGTCGATTGAATGTATTCCGCTTCCATTGCAAGCGGTTTCTTCTTGATTCTTGCTCGGACGATCACTTCAGTATGATCTGTAGTGGCCTGCGATCGTGTCTCCTTTAAGGATTCCGGCTGCAACCGTGGTTTCTTGCTTGTCTGTTGTGTTCGCATGATTCTGTGTACGCCTGTTGTGGGAGGCCTGATATGAACTCAGTACTATTTTCTTCTATCATGCAACTAATTGCACACAGCGAATTTCTGCCGTTTTCTCAGCGAATTATCTGTTATTCAGTTCTCCAGGGTTGTTTAACTTATACTTTTTCGAGCGTTGTTTAACGCTTTCACAGGTTGTATGCTCTTTCCGCTTGGCGCGCTTTTGAGGCTGGAGCTCACCTCGCGCTTTTTTCTTTCTCCTGTTGGTTGCTACCGTGCTGGAAATATGCAATTTGTTTCCAAACCTTAACAAGTTCTTCCAGTTCGATTCCTGCTGGGACTACACTGCGACTGTTCTTCATGAAAGGCGTTTTAAATTGATAGTGGACTGGGGTCGAACACACACCCACCTGCCCACTACAGATTGGTGGGCCAGACGTGACGGGGGTATGCGCTTTACCCACATCCACTGACGCTTCGTGTTGATTTTGTGACCTGTGTTTGCGCAGTGGTACCATAGTTGTGATATAGGGTGGGCTCGTCCCATCGCCGATTTGTGTTCATGTACGCGTGTACGCAGCTGTTTTCCTATCTCTCCCACATACTGCCGGTCATACGCGGGATGTGGAATCGCACAAACTACTCCAGATTGTTCATGTGGTTCTACACACACCTTAGCGTTCACCAAAACCGAACGGAGTGTTGAGTTTGGCTTGTGTGATCTTTGGGTGAGCAGTGGTTAGATCATTCTGTGTGCTGCTTCAGATGTGCACGGAGTTATGGCACTGTCGCCCGTGTTTTTTGCATATCCTGTTCTTATGAACTCTTTGGTAGATGCCTTTATGGAACTACTGGAAGATTCATTTTAATTGAACAGTTTGAACAGGTGTCCTCATTCTTGTTTTCTACGTTCGGAAAAGCTACAGTGCACGTCTGTACATCCGACCAACGTCCGCACACAGTCTTTGAGATGACAGACTGGATGTTTACTGCCGAACTTGAGAGTAACATCAGTTGTTGTCGGCGTACGGCTGACAGGAATTTCAAGTTTGCCATCAGATCCTATAACCTATACGTTGAGCAGCGACAAGCGAATTTTCTTCGCACGTAAGAATTACTCCATATATATATATATGTATATATATATATCATGGTGAGCATCTATCTCTTCATTTTTCATTTTTGGTGCGGTTTAATGTTCGGTCTTCCCTAGACCTGAAATCTACACAACTATGCGAACGACTCACTCTGTTAGCATCCTGGTATCGTAGCATCTTAACACCAGGATTTCGCTTACCTGTTTAGAGTTGCCCGTACAGCAGCTACTTTGAAATCCGTTCGTCAGCCACTCTGCGGACGTGTCCCAACCAACGAATTTGACTAAGCACCAGCATCACATCGATCCCGTCTGCGTCTGCCTGTTGAAGTACCACTCTCCGGAATCGTATCCGACTAGCAATCACCCAGGATGCGTCCTGGACGGATAAAAACGGCTTAGATGCCACATATTCCGTTCGTATTGTTTTGAAGCTTTAGTGCTTTACCTCAGCGTAGGCAGAATAAATAGACTACCAGCTCGGTCTTTATCCTTAGGCTGCAGTTCCTTCAGATGTTTCCAAGATGTCCAAAAGCAGCACTAACCTTCACCAAAACAGCTTGCAACTCGCTGCCCACCGACTTGTCTGTCGACATGTTGCCACTTAAGTAGCGGAATTCCGTGCATCCATCCACGATGTCTCCATTGATGCAGACTGCAGGTGTAATCGCCACGTCCACCCGGAGAAGGCTGAGAGAAATAAACTACCTCTCGCGCGTTGCCGTTCAAACCAAATTTGGATGCTGCAGTCTCAAAAGGATGGCTTGTCGCTGAAATTCATTTTTGCCGTGTGCAAATAGCGTGCTGTCATCTGCAAATAATGACTTGTGCATGGTCAAATTACGTAGCTTATTTGGAGCGTTGAAACATCAAGTATTCAACAGTCAACCATCCATGAGGATTCAGCGGCACCATCGAGAAGGGCAGCCCCTGTACCATCCTGATTGGGAGAGGTAGGAGAAGTGTTAAACAGTTGGCTGAGATGCACCCGACTTATTAACAACCTCACTTTTGTTCTGATCCATCAGTGACGGACTTTCCGCGTTGGTTCTGATTCGACGTGAAACACATGTCCCGAGATTTTTCGTCACTATGGCTGATTTGACAGTGAGCCTCTCCTTAGGAAGCCTCACTGTGTTGTTGCATTCATTTCTGGTTTCCTGATACGCGTCATAGGATCCATCATTGGACTCCTCAATCTATATTAGGTGCACTAAAGCCAACCATGAATAGGCAATAATTGTTTGCCCCCAAAACCGTTAGATCATCTACCGGTTACTCCCGGAGAGCGGTACGTGGCTCCTAACAAGGTAGAGCCGTTCTGTGTTAGATTTACTTCCCACGAAAGTCCCCACGTGTCATCAGAGCCAGCCCTGGCCAGTACTGAGATAGTCAGGACATTCCTGTGCATAAGGAGCATTACACCCTCAAACTTCCTGTTCGCCAAAACTGTTGCAGCCTGCATGAGACGGGATGTAACGTGAGATGTGGATTTCGGTATCCAGCACGTTCTAGGACAAGAGTCGGAACTGCGCAGTTATCTGCTGAAACCCGCCCCTCCGCCTTAACCCGCTTGATCAAGGGATTCTAGACGTTAGAGTACGCTACTCCTTTTCGGACTAAATCTATCTCTGCTGTTTCGGACAAGAAAGTACAGGATGTTGATGTGACAGCTACGATCAGCAACTAGTTGCCGCTGCACAAGATGTTTCCGACGAACTTGTGATGGCCTTCACTTGATCTGGAAACCCCCGGACAAACAGGTCGCGTTCCTCTTTTTCTTATCTGTTGCACAACTTCAAGGTCGTCTTCAAGGGCCTACAGTCCTCTGAAGCCAGATCTCTTGCTGTACACACGTCCACGTAACGAGCTTTTGATAACAATTGCACAAGGTCAAGAGCCTCTGGTATGGTTCCCAAAGCAACTTTGAGCAGTTCTTGTGGTGCATTCATATCCTCTACACTTCCACTTAGACGGAGCATTGCTCAAACAGTAACTGTAGTAGCTAGGTCTCTCTCTTCAGCTGCAACCAGCTTGATTAGCATATCAACGAAAGTATCGATATCATGGTTCAGTTGTGAGATAACAGTGGCTGAATTGTATCACGCGGTGGTCGAATTCCCCTTACTAGGCTTTTGCAAGGCGTCGACTCACTCACCGAGACCACTATCGGCTCGCTTTTTTGGGTTCGATGGTGGACATGGACGCCTTTGCTCTCTTCTTTGTTCAGCGTCTAACTTTGGCTCTGTCTCTACCTCGTGCTGCCAGGTGTATGAGGTCGCTCGCAGCCGCTTCAGAGAATGCCGATCAACGAAGGGATAGGGTACCTGTGTGTGGTAGTGACTCGGGACTCTTTTTTACTGGCATGCTATATGCCTCCAGAGGCACTAGCATGCATGTTGCGTTTGCATCGCTCTCGGACACTGGCTCTTTTGACGGACCTAATCTGGCACATACAATACTACTATTCAGATAGCAAAACTAACAGATCCGAACGACTCCTCTTGGAGCACTCGTGTAGTTATGCAGTGACTGACGTTTAAGGGCAGTGCGGTCATCCATTACAACTGTCGCACTGTGATGTCTAGGTGCATTTCCCGATATGCATGTCACATTGGAGAGGAGGCGAGTGTTTGTCTAAATAACTGACTGTCATATCTTTGGGCGCTCCCAATCAATTGAACTCACAGTTGACCAAATTTACCCAGTGGGGTTGCCACAAAATTTAACCCCCCAAGCGTATGTTTTATCTCAAAAATTTTATTGCTGTAGAACGGCTTTTGTGGTATTTCTTTGAAGATGTCTTCATTTGCCTGACGTTCTTGAACAAAACTTACACCTTGAATTGCAAACGTTTTGTCATTCAATAGATCATATCAAAAGAGCATTCTGGTTATATTTATTATAGCTCGTTATATCTTGGCAAGCTGCGTTGTGAGTCGTTTTCATGCACTTAGATGTACTCAGAAGTGCTAAACAGTCAGACAGAACTGTTAAACGATAGAAGTAACCGACCATTGGCAGTGTTATTTGCAGAGTTGTTTCTTCCTTTTCTAAACAGACAACCACATGAATGGTTTTTGGCGTTTATAGGATACGGTTCTCTGTTGGGCACGTGGAGCTCGGCCTGTTTGCTGATTTTGGATTGGGATCGTCCATGGCAAGCTTGGCCTTACCCGTGTGTAATGGGTGCTCTCGTCGGTGCAGGCATTGGTCTTTTACTTTTTCTGATTCGCCCCTACTTCTCTCATTTTTGGCACCAAACACACTCTGTCTCTTGTAAACTCCCCGTGTATCCGTTGCCGTCCGATGTCAAAGTGTGTGTGGAATGATAGACGCTTTTATCATGATTCTTTTCATCCTGGTACTTCAACCCACTGGCTGTGATGTCCAAATGAAATGGTGTTACAAGGAAACAATACCCTCCTCATTTCTGTTCTATATGCATCATTTGTATCCTTAAATTACTGGACGTATAATTCTTAACTGAACGGACCGCACGCGATTGAATTGTCTACTGTTCTGCTCTATGATGCTTCAGAAAACTGTTAATCTCGATCGGCGTTCGATCGTCAGACTTTCGTAACGTCAGTGTTAGGCTAATCTTATATTCACTGCTTACGTTGAACGAGGGAAGGGTACTTAATAGGAAAGTCAATTTTTCCCATGAGTAGCTGCTGAAGCCTAATTGTCCTCGCTCGTTTGCGTATGTGAACGAAGTTTTTACCCGCTATGTGTTGAAGCTTGCGAATTAGGGAAACACTAACAGGCTATCGCTCTCTTTGGTGATTGGCACAAGCGTACATTGTTGTGCAGACGCTCCGGGGCTATTTTTTGTTAGTTGACCGAATAGATGTGTGCAAATCATGTGCTCGTGCTTTCACGTGTGTATTAACGATATGGTTCAGCAGTCATGTTAAATACAACAAAACAGATGTTAATTGAGTCCAACAATCCGCATAGATGTCCAGTAAAATGGTATAACGATAGTGGTGTATCTTACACGTATGGTGTTTGAGCTTACGAGCACATCAGGCGTGATTGTGGCATGATTGCTGTGATCTCCAGACCTCGTTTTGGATTTTGTAACGGAAGAGGAAATAATGCTGTTTGAAAAAGGGTGCCAACCATATGATTATAGCCTGCTTGGTACTTCGTACATCTCAACCAGACATGTATATGTAAAAGAGACATTGGTTGTCGGCAGCCTAATTGGCCGGTTCCAGTGGATGAAGGCCCGAAGGTGACTACACACAAACGTTGACACTTATGCTGCTCCACTTGCTCGCACATTCAGTGTAAACCCGGAGGAGTAGGACCGGTGCTTGCAGGTGGAGGTCTTTGTAGGAAAGAACATCACGACAAAATTACCAGGTTTGAAAAAGACACCCATTACATGTTGGATGTCCACATTAAGTCATTGCAGATTTCTAAACCTGCCCGAATCGGGTTATGTCCCGCTACTGTCCGGACACCTTGCGAGCTTGGAGAGGTAGGCATATGCGTTTATTAATGACTCGCGATATGTGTTCTTAAATAACACTGATGACCCCGGGGACGTCTACTCTGTGTCCGGTTTCAAACAGATGCTTGGGTTCTGCTGTCGTGTGGATAGATCCGTGTTGACAGTCTCTTACAATGCGCGCAATCGCCTTGTGATGTGTTTGTTTGATCAGTAGCTGATTGTTGTTCCCAGTGTAACGCCCATAGGGACTGCTCGAAACTGTGTGAATTGCGTGGGATACAACCGAACAGTCTTGGGATCCCCTTCCTACAGGTACTGGAAATGTGAACCGTGGTACACACGAATGGTTAGTAAAGTATATTCTGAAGATTGTAGCCTTCCGACCGTCCTCAAATTGTTCTACAACTTGACCGTCCATAAAGCAGATGTCCCAGTATGCCAAATTCTTCAGACGTTCACTTTCTTCGATCTCCTTGCTTGTAACTTTCTGCTCCACTTCACGAGCCAACTATTTTCAATGAAAATAGAAACGAGGGGATAGTTTGTACTTGCAGTGTGTTGTAGATAGGGATTCAGGGAACTCTGTTAAGCGGGGTTGGTTGTGTTGGGTGCACACTGTGATAGTGACCACACTGGCCACTCTGTTGATTTTCTATAGATTGTTCGTTCGCTTTCCCATATTCAAGTTACAAGGACTCATGTAATATACCATGTTCTCACATTGAACCTCTGCATTGGCAATAATCATGCGATCTCGATGAACCAGTCGCTCATAACTTTATCTTTCCACGATTGGTGGTAAAGTTCCTGCAGGCGGTTTGATTCTATCTCATCATTTCGCTATCGTTATGCAGCTACGGTTCATTGAACAGGAACAAGGGCGTATGCACTTTCATGGTACTCTCAGTGACGGTTTTCTCGTTCAACAAGTGCACTGACGTTCGATAGATTGATGCAAAGTGTCTTCTGGGAGTAAGTACTCGTTGGCTGGTTTGTAATGACATTAAACTGTACCCTCAAGCTATCCAACTTGGAATTGCCGTGGTCTATCGACCAATGGATGTTACTGTGCGCATGGATTTTTCTGTGCCAACTGCTGTCAGACAATACACCTCGAACTGTGTGGATAATCACAGTTACAGTAGTTTTCCGCCGGCTATTGGGTTGCCTTTCATGCAAATATTTGACTGGCGGAATATTCACTTCCAGATATGGTGCCACCCTACGGTAGTTGAGTGGCTTAGATAGTGTCCTGTGCTCCTTCTCGTTGATTCCCGCTTTTGCCCCGCCATACTGCCTAGATTACTCGATGTTACTGTAGAAATCTTCCCCATAGTAGCTCTGGTTTTTGCCCCGCAAAGCCTTGTTTTAATATCTTCACTACCCTCTCTGCAGTTGGTACGGTGCCGTTAAGATATGTCTAATACCGTTCCGGCGCATAAGCTATGCAAACTTTTCACTGGTGAACGCGAGACCGCTATTTGACACCCTCCTGTGTTGCAAAAGCCTTTTGTGGAACGTTATAGTTTACTCGCTGGAATTTGATTTGATTTTACGGGCTTTTATCTCTCTGGGATGTGCGCTTATCATGGCGAACATAGGCTTATCACTTAATCCACAGTGGCTCCTAGAAACGTATCTCCATGACCTAATCAACCATTATCGTAGAGATAGGCCTTAGCGATGGAAGTACCTTCACGCTGCTCTCAATGTCTTCCTGAATTCTTAACCGCTAAGATAAATTACGTACGGTTATTTTCATCCGCGTATTTTCAAGATGGCTATCACGAGGCTCTTATGGGAAATTCACTATATTCGTTTAAAACGACTGCCCTTGATCTCTAAAGAAACATTCACAATCCAGTCCTAGCTCTTTCCACCAGAGATGAAACGACTTCGTTTGATCGTTGAGGTTTTTTGAGTGACAGTGTTCTGTACTCAGTAATCGTGGCTCCTTCTCTGTCGCCTTCACCATTCATCCAGGCAATCACGCTGATTGGGTCCAGTGGGCGTGGTGTATGGTTTGGTGTTTTCTTCTGAGTGACAGCACTAGAGCTCTCGCTTGCGAAGGCATACAGACTGCTATTCGTAACTGATTATTTGCCGGGCCCACTCGTGAATTCGAAGTGAAGTGTGGTTTTGCCTCTGGGAATCCTGTCAGATCTGCATATACTTCAAATATTTGACCAAAAAATTACTGATCAAGCCTACTGACTCAGCACGTTGGCTAACGCTTCGATTTGTGTATAATTCCACTTAGCACCTATGAAAGCTCGAGACGCGGGCCGTTCATTTGCGATAGGATGGCATTTACATCTTATGGAGGTGCATTTAACATTAAAACCGTAGGCTTCTCACGATTTAATTAACTAGATGTCACCCTCTCCGTATGTTGTTGGGCGTTTGTTTCAAATGAAGTTCGCTGTGAAGCAATCGACTCAGAGTCCGTAGAGCAGTATCTGTTTGTGATTTGAACGTTGCATGATATCCGAACACTCCCAGAAATAAGTTCGTCTTCTACTAAGTCGTCAGCTGTTTGACTCAAGATTATCGGGGTATTCGCCACAGAGTTTGGTCGCGCTGCACTGATACGAAATCTGTGTAGTCTACGAAAGGTCTCAAACGTAATTACATTCCTTTTTTTATTACACGTTCAATATCTGCAGATATGCACTGATCATCTTGTTAGTCACCCCTTTGTCATCCGTGTACGCAGAAATATTCGGAACGCCTGCTGCGATGGTTCTTTAGTTGAGCGAATGTCGAATGACAACCTCGGCTTATCCCAGTCGTTGTCATGGCTTTCGTCGTTATAATTAATCCAAACGATAGTAAGGATGAGTTAAACCTAACTGAGTGAAATGTTTAATCGCTCATGTTTTCATATTAACTTCCTCGATTTGTGGTATTGCTCACTCTTTTGCTGGGGTGCCGGAATTAACTAGTTTTACACTCGCAAATGTAAATGGGTTCACCAGGTTTCAGCAGGGGTTCAATAGATATGGCCAAATCCGACTGTTCCATTGATTCCGTCTCGTGGTGTGCGTTTCGATTCATTCTTGATAAGGTCATCTGTCGTAACGAATGAGCTTTTGCTAATCGGGGTTGTGATCTTAGTAACACCTACCTACTCTTCGTTCCTCCCATAGACTTACGTTTTTCTGATCATTGAGGAACTTACCTATATCGTTCCAGTATGTGTGTAGTGTTTAACGGAGAAGATAGTTATTGCATACTAAACTAGGACAACTATTTGGATTAGTCTCAGCTGATTAGTCTTTGACTAAATCCGTCTGGAACTTATATCGGTTCACGTCGCTTGCGTTTCCATAAACACGACATGGTTGTGCTTCTCACAAGCTCATGTGTGCAGTCGGAACAGCGTTTGTGGTAGATTCCTTGTACTTTGATTGGCCAAATTTTTCTAATGTATAGTTCGACAGGTTTGATAATTCAGGGGACCCAGTTGTGGAAAATTAGTGCTTCGGTTTCGTTTAAACCAGCGACAGAAGCACCAAGAGGCGGCATGCGCCCCACCAGTTGAGCCACGAAGCCCTGTCAGACGCTCAAAACTTTCACACTTAGACTGTTATCCAGTTCTGTTGCTTCGTGTAATTCACGAAACGATCCAAGAGATCGATTGTCCCGACAGCACTTCTCAATCAGTTCCACTGATTGAGCAATGAAACTATTACTATCGAGTAGTTTAGCAGATTTGTTTGGTCACATCTTTTCGCCGTATGGTGTTGCTATGGCTCGCTCGAATCCCATGGAACCGAAACGGCGGTGTCACTTGGTGGGTAATAGTGCTCAGTGCTTTTCTTGAAACAATTTATGCCTGCTGAATTGGCGCAATTTTACCAGTTGTCTACGCTTCTCACATTGTCCATAAACTGATTGGGTATGTTTTCATTTCGTTTGCACAAATAAGTAAACAACCAATAACATACAAATTCTGTTTTCTACTATTAATTTCTCTCTAAGCGTCTGTGGGAACTGTCCTAGAAGTCGGGTGTGAATCTTGTATGAGAGCAGTGCTCCCCTCTTCCAATTCCATGGCTGTCACAAGTCCAAACGCGGTTTGGAAGATGAGCCCGTTGTCTGTTTCTACAGTGCTGAGTTTTTCGTGTCAGCCACCAACCCACCGGATAGTGTCATTCTATTGTACCCTATAGACTGAGCGAAACGCTGGGTTTCATGTTGGTCGTAATGACCACATGAAATGACAAACGTTACAATATGAGAAGAAAAAAGATTATGTGAAGCAATGGAGGGGGAAGATACAAAAGGGGAGGAAATAAATTACGTTGATGTGCACGGAAATTCGCAACACGGACACCATAAACACTATATCTGACAGCTTCTTCAGCTAGAGGTGTCCATTGTCTTCTGAACTCTAACCACAAAGCTAGGTGCGCCCTACTGTAACAAGCCTTATCGTGAGTGCTTCTATACCCCGAACCTATCGCTGTCATCATCATAACAGCCACGGGCCTGACCACAAGGTGCTGTGACTCAGATCGCCAACCACGTCAACAATCATGTGGATGATCCTAGATGAAGAAACGCGGCTGAAACAGTGGAGTGATAATAGTAATAACTACAAAAGACGACTAAGAGGAGGAACTATAAATGATATGGATGCAGATACGTCATTGACTGCAGCAAACCGCCATCTGGAATAGCTTTTCCAACCAGCTATTCCAGTGATCCCGAGGACCCCAGTCAGGCGGAAGACATCTATCCATTTTGCTCAGTCGAACAGTCGATGTCTTCATAGTTCGTGAGGACGTTGTTGCTTGATCACCACGCTGTTTTGTCCAGCTGTTGGTGGTCTCGGTATATATGTGGCTCAAATACGGTGTACATGACCCACTCAGCACATATGGTGCAACGTGATTATTTGACCACTTGATCGTGCATCCTCAGCGCTCTGGGTTACACGTAGGCGAATGGCCATATTGCTCACGTGATCAGTCTACTTGATGTGGGTTAATTGGCGGGGATACCGATGGTCACACACGGCAGTTCTGTTGGCATCGTCGCGAATGGGGCAATTCGTGCGCTGACCGTCAGGCTGACACTTCCAGTGTAACCCACCACTGGCAAACAAAACGCGGTATGGCAGGTGGTAAGTTGGCGTTCCTAAAATGCGGCCAAACTAGCGAAGCCTGTGAGGTGAAGCCAATATGCTCCGGATTCGATAGTGTCTATCTATTCTGAAGAAACGTTCGCGAACTTTGTCATCATTGCGACGGTGATCCCACCACACACCGTTAATGCTTCGGGGACACCGATGACCGAACCCGGACACTGTGAGCATTCACCTGGTAGATGGGCAGGGCTCTGGAGCCATACTGCCATTACAGTGCGTTGTGCATATTCACAGGAAGGCTGAGATCATGCGGATAATGAGTTCACTGGAGAATAAGTCAGTGAAGAGCTTTGCTAAATCCTAGAGGATTCCCAAGTAAATTTCCTGTAGTGTTTTCCCCTGATTCTGTTCCACTCTTCAAAGTGAAAATGTTCCACAGCTTGGTTGTGCTTCAAAAAAACGCTTCGCTTAATTGCAGCAGTGACACCAAGAATAGACTCTTACCTATGTACAGGTATGTAGAATGTGTGAAGTCGCGTTACTGCTTCTGGTGATAAATTGTTCCGGGTAACTACTGCCAGCTATATTGTAAACATACATCGAGACAAAGAGAGCCTTTACCTGAGGAGCACAGAGACTCATTGAAGGTGTTTCAACAGAACAGAATATCACCTAAACCTGAAGTGCTTGACGTGAGAAAGAAACCTTATTCAAAAGTGACAATGCCGCAGAATGGCTGACAAGTAGACCCAACCAAACAATCAGCAGGACCTATGCTACTGCTGAACTCCGTATCCAATTCTCAAGCTATACAGCAAAGATAGACTGACAGTTCAGATCTCATCTATGTGTATCTACTCGTTCATTTGTTCCTGTGGAGCAGGTTATATTAGTCGAACGTCAATACAACTTTCGTAACGAATCTGAGAACACCATCCACGGTGGCTGGGACACGGGGAATCACGATCGGTCACAGTGCTACCCTCGCTCATTGGGTTGAAAGCGGGCACCAAGTGAAAACTGATGAAGTCTTCAAATTGGTACATCGCGTGCCAGACAACCCATCAAAAGCTGTCCGAAGCGGAGCACTTTGTACTGCTGAGGCTATCGGAATCAAGCTGATTGACCTGATAGTGTCATCAGAAACGGTTTTCTCAGACGCTGCACCTACCATCGCCACAAATCCATCGGATCGATAGGCAACCTGCCCGGTCAAACCAATGGGCAAGCGTGATGTGACCGACCAAACAAGCCATCGCCAGCTGACTGGCCAATGACCTAGTTTCTCTGTAATAAGTCCAATCAATATCACGATCTAACCCTACCAACTCCTTATATAATTGTACTAGCCTGGAGATGAATTATCGAAAACATATGTTCGCCTATGTCTTTATTCCCAATATCGTAATGAGCATAGTTGAAAGGTTGTTTGTACACGTTTGTGAATTTCAAAATCATTTTAACTTGTAAACCCTCTACACATCTCGATGTATCACAAAAGGTCAAGCGTTAGTCATATTTTATTGAACTGCCGAAACTTGAGCATCGAAAACCGGGGATCGAACCCGTATTCGTGTGTGTAAAGCAACTGAAGTCGTTCTCAATGGGCCACTAGTAGGTCCATGACTTGGAACCTTAGAGCATCTCAATAACGACTGTGTGATATGGACCTATTTGCTCTTCGTTTCAATAGGCTTGTATGGCACCGGAACTCATCGACTCCCGAATCAGTCCTTTTCAAAGTGATTCATCCATCTGTCAAATGTCAACTACCAACTGTCTGCATATTTTTCATCTAGTTTAGTTACTTTATTTGCTGACTAGTTACTACTTAAATTCTGACTTTCGTTAAAGGAACCGGAGTACGGAGTGTCACTTGGTCAGTTGCAAGGTATCCTTACTTTTCTGGACCACTATGCATGGGCCTACACTTTCAGATGGGTTGCTGCTGTAACTGCCAATACGGACTGGCGGTCAATGCATCCTATACTCACCCACTTGCCTGAGGAATGGGATCGGACGCTTTCGAAAGCGTCTTTCGAAGAATTGAAGGTAAGCTCAACATAGGTATATTTTGAGCTCGCGGTGTCTGACTGATAACGATGCCTGACCATCTTTTATTCGGCCTCTGGTTCGAGCCAATATTTCGCTCTTGCTCTTGTGTAGGTTTGAGCGTCTTGACCATAACTAGCTCGCGCGTGAACTTTCGTTTCACGTCATTTGTAATGCAAAAACTGGAAACTTGACTTCTCGTACGTAATTCGGTATAATGACTGGGAGTTATTTCATACTTTTTGGTACTGTTTTTTTATGGTTGGTAATGAGATCTCTAAATAGATGCTGCTATTAGAAAAGACAGTGCTGGCCTCAACTATCGATTCTGAGGTTATTAATGAGTACGTAGTAAACTTGACAATTCGAACAGGACTCAAGTGGTATATTTTAAACCAACAACAGAAAGTGACACCAGGACCTCAGACATCTCATATTTATCATGGACTACCTACTCATTCCACTGTCATGTATAGTTCACCAAATTACTCTAAGAGATTGATGGCCCTGGCTGGTGATTTAGTCCAAGTGTAAAATTTCCAGGCTAATGACGGTGCTTTGTAGCTTAGCTGGTTGAGCACCTTTTGTGTGAGTGTGCGATTTCTCTCCCTGGTTTGAATCTATCCAAAGGTCTGATTTTCGTAGTTTGGTGTCAGCTAAATATTACTTTTGAACCCGTGGAAAGTCCTAAGCTGTTTTTGATAGAAGCACTGATTTAACATTCCCTATCCGTGGGCATGCCATTGGGACTGATAAGTTATTCAATTGTTATCATTTATGTTATCAACGCGTTTCCCTTTTTCTGTAATCAAGCCAATTAGCTGCTTCATGCGTCCTTCGTAGGGATAGATTTTCGCCGTCGAATCTCTTACGTTTTCAGCGATACTTATAAATCAAAGTATTAGTTTCAATGGCTAAATGAAAGTAGATCGGATTTTAGATTCAATAACGAACAAGTAAAATCACAAAGTGGTTCAGATTATTAGATACTCAGTCGTCCACTGTGGTCTGTGAGTTGGGCTTGTTTGAAATTCTGACTCGGTAAAAGATCACCACAGAATTCTACGCCTGTGCAGAGGTATGGAAGAACTTGTACAGGTCCTGTTACAGGATTAGGGTGAGACTGGGGCTCGTCGGGAAAAAGCGGATAGTTGTTCCCCCTCAGACTTTTGTCCACGAACTTTGATTAGGCTGCACTCTTTTGCTCCAGTTTTTAGTGTTCCTTTGGTGCTTGTAATGTATATATGGTGTCTTGAAGCTTTTTTCCTAGATTTCCTACTTGCATTACATATATATATATATATATTATTATCATCATAATCATCAAAACAGCCATGAGCCTGACCAAAAGG
>QNGE01005609.1:0-23792 GCA_008508345.1 Paragonimus westermani
CTCATCTAAAATCACAAATCTGCCACACTACTCATTAGTAAAAACTGAATCGTTTAATGTAGCCTCGATTTTGACTAGATCATCCCCGAGAGAACTTCTTCAATATGTGATCCTTCGACGAGGCAGCTGGTTCATTGATGTTCCGTCTTCTGTTTGTGACTGTTATCCTAGTTGACCTCTGACAATATTCTATCACAGGAAACCTGTCTCAATGTCTGAGCTCGCAAGAAGGTGAAGATGGGATATCCGATGGCGATGTACTTCTCGGGCGTCATTAAACCAAATAACAAACCAACGCTCAGCCTACCGTTCCACTCATCTCCCTCACCACTGCATTTGGGGCTGCTGAGGATAAGCGGTTTAATTACTAGACGAGTCCATATTTAAAAAGACGATCTAGCTGTTCAATCTTAGCCACATTACCCAGTTCGTCCCTTTTTGTTGAAAGAAATTTGAAATGGACAACTTTGACCTTCCTCAATTTAAATTTGTTCCATTCGTGGTTAACCCTCTCGACAGACTTGGCAATTCACAGCGCCTTTTTAAACAACTTGAGATTGTGCCATCGAATAGAAGAGAAGTGCTATTAGACCCACGATAATCTAACAGTGGCTGAATTCAAGAGTATCGGTAGGCTGCATTAATTCCACATAAACTTTGTGTTCCGCAGCAGTCAGCTCACTTGAATGTAACTTAACTTTTGATACAATATCAGTCATCCAGAATTCATCCGGTATTATTCAAAGATGACGTTCATTTTGGCATCATACTAGCAGTCTGGTTTCTCGTTTCAGACCACTTCCCTGATTGTTTGTGAGTTGACCAGGATGTGAGACGCTGTTTCAACGTTGCAGCCAGCCACGATTCACACACTTCAGTTTTAGGTTACTGAATTCTGCGTTGCAAGTCATGTCTCACTTCTGCTGTTGAGACCGCTACTGTCACCTTCGAGTTCGGAATGAGGTCGTGTGTGACCATTTTGTCAGACTGCCGGACGGCTGTGCCACATTCTTTCCAAATCCTTTCCAGTCTAGACAATAAAATACTGAATTTGACTCATGAATCTTTCAACAGTGTAGTCAGAGCCTCTTAGAACTAGTTATAAACTCATCTCTTTTTATACCTCGGTAAATTTGATGATAGAACAGGACGTGAAGCAAATTTCAGAGATTCTGACTGAAAGAATCAAGGTCACTGAGCCGGTAGACAAAGGTGCAAACAGTTTACTTGATTACAGGGTCCACCACAATGCGTATAAACATAACCTCACGATAACATGAAAAATTCCCCCGTGAATTTGTTCCATAGGAAGGCAGTCGAAGACACTTGAGTCTTGTATGATTGTGCAAAGTAACACTCCTCTGATTAACGACTATCTGCCGTGACTGTGTGCTCGAGAGCTACTCAACCTGGTATCCAGATTTTTTTAGTTGCAACGGAAATCCAGTAAATGGGAGTTATGCGTTGTTGCTTTTCTTCTTCGCTATCATTTTTTTACGGGCGGATATTTTATTTATGGCACGGATCGATCAATCAAAAAAAGTGTGCTATTCGGATCTTTGCTTAAGTCTGCAGTTCTTTGACACTCTGAAATAACCCAATTGGACCCCGGACCGGCGTTTGTCAAATTGACGGAGTAGATACGAATGAAGTTCTTGCTGAGATGCATTTTGAGGGTTAATATACACGACTTCCTGTAACTCATCGTCTTCCCCATTGTGATTGTATACGTGCCGGATTGCACATCTGAAAGTCTACTGTGAAACCCCATACCACGTGTCCCCAAACAGTAAGCCCTAACCTACCAACTCCAAATCCAGTTATGTAGGTCTGTCAGTTATCAGTTGACTGATGATAAATTTACAAGAGCGGACTGAACAGTTGCATGAACCCTAGAGTGGACGGACATTTGCCAAACTGAGCTCATAATCATACCTCAGCCTGGTATACAATTAGCAGTTCATATTAAGCCCCCTCTTCAGTTGCTTGGATCAATAATCATAAAGTTGATTCACAGTATAAATTTATTTCTAGCTTCCAATGCCGTACTATGACATTTCATTTCGAGTTGAATGAGAACATGAGGGTTATTCGGTTTACAGCTTTTTACGTGTTTAAACCTTGGGCTGAATTGGACTTCAACGCGTAGTTTATTGTAAGTTTAATTCACAAAGTTCCATTCTGATCACCACATTTTCTCTGTTGAGTGTAAATACATTAAATCGAAGCATTCTGTGTGATTTGTAAGACCGTATTGTTGAGCCAATAAGAGTGCTGGTGGTTTTCTGATTGTTTTATGCAAATTTTTAAGAGATATAAATGCTTGCGAACCGGCCAAATTTTATAGTCGGAACAATGAGCTCCCTTTAACAATTTTATCAAGCTAAAAACAATTCACACTTTACTCTTATTAGCCGAAAAAGTAAAACATTGGTGCCTATACTGTTCAGGTAAAGAGACACGGGCAGTATACAGACAGGCAAACGATCACATCAATTACTGTTTTCTCTAGACGTATCGTCCTTGTTTACAAATGTTCCACTGAAAGAGACGATAGACTATTTGTGTGATTATATTATGGTTAATAACCTAGATGTCCGTATGCCCTCATCAGAACTGAAACAGCTGTTGTACTTTTGTACTCATAACATACAGTTTAAATTCGATGGTGAACTATATCGACAAATAGATGGTGTGGCAATGGGATCCCCGTTGGGGCCGTTGTTTGCGGACATCTTTATGGCAAAGCTGGAAAATGACCAGTTAGAAGAAACCATTCGTGGATTCAGTGTTAATAAACGATACGTGGATGATATCTTATGTATAGTTGGCGAGAATGCTAATCCAACGGATATCTTAGCAATTTTCAACTCGGTCCACATAAACGTAACATTCACAATAGAAGCTGAACGTAATGATCAACTAGCTTTTCTGGACGTACTCATCCAGCGGCATGCTGATGGATCGATTCAACGTAAAATCTATAGAAGAGACCTGGAATGGGCAGTATATCCACTTTGGCAGCTTTGTTCCTCTAAGGCAGAAGAGAAATCTCATAAACTGCATGACCGATAGAGCCATGAGAATATGTACATGGGATACGGTCTCCGATGAATTAACGTTTCTACGCACACTGTTCTTACAAAATTGCTATCCAGAACGTTTTGTAGACAAGACTATGGAACGTCGCGAGAAACAAGATAAGATGACTCTAGCGGAAAAGAAGTCAGTATTTATTTCATTACCATTCAAGGGGGATACACTCGCCGAAACAATCACTAGGAGACTTAATACTGCTATCAATAGAACATTCTATGCTGCCAACCTACGTGTTTGTTTCACCTCTACTCCAGCCCTGTGTTTACGGTTAAAGGATAAAGTGCCCGCTTCTGCGACTTCCTTTTGTGTATACTCATTTACTTGTTCCTGTGGAACTAGTTACGTGGGTCGCACGACCAGGCGCTTATCCGAACGTATCCGTGAGCATCATCCAGCCTGGATCAATAGCGGAGTCACCAAGACGATTACCAGCGCAATTGTTGCACACCTCGTTGATACCAATCATACTGTCAACCTGGCCTCCTCGTTTCGTCTGATTTACCGAGTCAAAGGCATTCACTCAAAAGCTGTCAGATGCCGAATTTTGGCCACGGCTGAAGCGATCGGAATTCGATTGAATAATCCACCGTTGTGCGCACAAAAGCGCTTTGTTCAGGCGTTGAGGTTGCCATGGCCAAACATCCACACCACGACTGATCAAAACACCATGGTTCCAGTTACGTCATAATGGTGACATAATCGTATCAAAACGTCGTCTCCGTGTGTGCCTATGACGTGTCTGACCTCACTTGAACTTGCCATTTGTTTTGTTCGCTTTCCCATGACAATTCTGTTTCATATAAATGTTATGTATTTGGCCTGATGATGAATAACCGAGAACGAGCTTGTTCGCTACACCATTTTTCTGATAATTACTGTTTACAGAATCACAGCACCCCGATAATTTGATTCTGTCACTTTCGTCCTTACAAGATAAGTTCGGTGAAACATCATCTCTCTAAAAGCCAATGGCTTTGAATCTCGACTACGTAACAGTATATACTGGTTGAAGTAATTTGGCAATCTGCTGCGCGAGGTATTTAACCAGTGAGTATTTGGGATTTTGAGCAGCCGGTTCATCATACTGAAGCTGACCCACCATCAGTTGGTCCAAAGGTTTTGGAATGTTTTCGGTCACTCGCTTATATATTAGCCGATCCAGGTCGTCTTTTTGAATATCACTGCAACTGTAAACGAACTGATACACACGGTGCAACGTAGAATAGTTGGACGAACCACGTTCTCGGTTACGTACAACTGATCCTTCAGTGAGTTAAAGCGTACAAAACTTGCAGTCGTATACATTTAAACGTAGGCAAACTCAAGGTTTTGCTTAAGATCTTTTAGGTGGCCCCCTATGAAGTGCAAAACCTGTTAGATATCCCTAATCTGAGGTGTTTCTATTGATAACCACTTGCCAGTAAAAGTTTTCCTACCATCTCTTGTTCTGTTCGTAGATTCTCCATGCGTAAATATGCCTGAATGTGAAACGGGGTTGTGTCACAAAACCGTGTTGGTATATGATCAAAGCCAGGCTGTAGAACTGAAGATATTCACTACTCATGTTGCCCAAAAATGTTACTGATTTTGAATTTTATTTACTGAGACAAAGAAAAGCTTGTCAAGCTGATTAAAAAGAAAGAAATCAGAATTGTCAATATCATTAAAATTAAAAAGGTCCCTAACTTATCCTTTTCACAATAAAGTCTTGACTATATTATCGGGTATTTACTACTCATTCATTCATAAAAGGATGTTCGCTCATTCTGAGCTTGGTGGACTGCTCACGGCCACAATGTTTGTTTAAATTGAATGGGAAACAAACCTTGCTGAGGACACCTTTCTTGACGTCAGAATGATAAACTTAGGGGCTGTGAGTTTCTTTTGAGGTGACTGACCTTTGTCTTTATGCTTTTTGCTCGATCGGCGTAGGCCAGTGTGTTGCACGACTCCTCAAACTGCCAACTGCATGGACTAATATGCGCGAGCATAACGGTACGACAGTTGCCGGCCAAAGCGTCCTTGAGCAATCGGGTCAGCTTGCTGTCACGATAGTTCACATACCGCCTGTTGTTCGAATCGGCTGTGTGACGTAAGAGAATAAAACAAAAATCTATCAATGGAATTGCGTAAGCATGTCGAAGCGGCCTCATGAGGTCAAGGTCTGTACAGTTCGTCTGTTATGACCACAAAACTGAGCACTTGATTTTAATTTGCTTAACAATTAGTAGAATGTTCATAGTTCCATTTGTTCTTTCATTTACTTAGGCTGAGCTAGTGAATTCCTTACCACACTAGCTCCAGGATGAAGGAAAAAAGGTTATACATGAAGGAAGCCAACCATATATTATTGAAGTATCATAAACTTCTTGAATGATAACAATAACTGTATCCGACACACTTAAATGCTATCACAACACAGCTTTACAAAAAGAAAGCTACTTTGATCACTTTACCATTCAATTTTAACTGGGGGTAGCATGAATCACCTGTCCCATCGCATATTCTGGAAGCTTGTGTGTGTGTCCACCGGCAGCCATCGATTTGATCGTGATGACGTTTTTTGTTAGTTCTAGAGCGCAACTAGCACAGTGACAAACACGACAACCACTCGGCTCTACACGGACCTGCTCTAGTCTCCTACTCAACGGTAGACAGTAGTTGTGATCTCCACCCGAAGATGTGTGCTACAGAAACGATTAGTACAGAAATTTATAAGTTCAGAAATGACTCCGGACGTTAGCAACCTAGGTATTCTTCTTAGATTTGGACACTTTAGAAATAAGTGCATTAATCTTGCCTCCGTACATGTTGGATATTTAAAATTTGACAGCCCTGAAAAATTTTGAAGTTTAAAATACTGTCTTTAAGAAAATACAAACGAGAACCATTTGTAGGGATTAGTTAGTTTGATCTCGGGACATTTAGAAGACAGCTATCACTCGTAATTCTCTGTTGTTGGACGTACGTGCCAGCTGAAAATCTATTCACTGTGAGAACATGAAGCAGTTTGTTTCTTGTTACCTAAATTCCCTCGACTAAACACAAGTCGATCAAGCTTACCATGCTAACAGGCGGATATTAAAATTCGGTAGTTAACTGGACTGTGAGGAGGGGACTCATTGGACGTTATCTCATCGTCTGTGTTGGTGGAAGAGTACGCTGTAGAAGCCTCAAGGAGGATAGGTTCAATGAAGGTACAGAGATCTCCACTGCAATGGAGGGAGGCTGATTCAGCCCAAACGTGAACTGCTACCCAGTAAATGGGGAGAAAGAAGTTTATCCTTCCGGACTACTCTATGGATGGTTGGAGCTCTAAAACCTTATTACGAGAAAATTAACTATTGGTGTTGTCCACCCAGAGTAACAAATCATTTCCAGATTATCAGGTTTTGAATGACAGGTACAATTTTGTATGGATCTTTAACTCGTCTTGCGGAAAGTTGTATTATCATTTCAGTTCAGCTGTGTGCAATATTAAGGGTATAATGTAGAGTCGAACGATTAATGAATGGTATTTTTCCACAGTCATCCGGCTGCTGGATACCAACAGGTGACTGCACGCACGCACGCATAGTCGAAGTTAACCAGCCCTGACTGCTTCTCTGTTCTTGTAAGTGCAATGTGTGTGTTTGAGCTGAGTGCCGGAAACCGCTTCTTTGCTCTCGAGAGCACATTCACCTTAAGGCCAAACTGGTCTATCACCCCTGAACTCTTACCATCCAACAAAGATGTGAGCTCACTCATTTCATTCTGACGAAGAAAGAGTTGTTGGTAGCAATAGGACAATAAACAGTTAAATTTCATCTGCAACAACGCATTGGTTAGAGTGGCATTCATTAGCAACTTGCGTAGAAAATTAAACACACACCTGAAGTCACGCCGGTTAAAAGTTGCAGATGCATTTTGGTCGTTCACCCTCTCCTCTTGGTTACATGATCTCTGTGCATGAATCATGGCAAAATGCTGGCCAACCTTCAGCACAACTTAATACCTTCCATACGAGTATTTTATCCACTAAAGAAGTTCAAGGAACTATCAAACTTTCTTCCTCAGATGTAGAAATTTTTGTCACTGAAGACATCTATTACAAGAAGAGTGTATAACTCGGACAAAACAGTATATTCATTTCAGAAATCTCTGGCAAACACAGATGGAAAAAATGCATGCATTTAGATAAACAAAGTAAAAACGAAGCAACTTGTATCTTTCATACTGTGAATATGCCCAGTTTAGTCATGAGAAGAAATGCGTATCAAACAAGCTCGTTTTCGGTGTTTCATCATCAGGCTAAATACAACACATTTATATGGGTTAGGTGAGGGTGGTAGATAACAACACTAAAGCGAAAGATGTCAGTCAACAGTTTTTTTGTCTGGTTTGAGTCATGAGACTTAGTTACGTAACATTGGCCACGTGAGTTGTACGAAGTCTGCGAGCGATGCGTCACATCTACGCAGTCATTCTATCCTGGGTTTACGTACACGGCCATGGGGGATTCAACGTTTTGATTGATCGTTTTTTGAGCGCACAATAGTGGTGAGTATAGGCGAATTGCGATGGCCTCTGCACAACACGGCGATTATCCGAACGTATTTGGGAGCACCAACCGGTGTGGTTGACGCGAGGATCGACGAGGCCCTGTTCGTCTGCGGTCGCCACGCATTTGATCGAGTCAAATCATCTGACCAATCAGACCGAATCGTTCAGGCCAATCTACCGAATATGTGGGATACAATCAAAACAGGTCAAAGGTCGTATACTGTCAATTGCAGAGGCCATCGCAATTCGCCTATACTCACCACCATTGTGCGCTCAAAAACGACTAATCAAAACGTTGAATCTTCCATGGCCGTGTACGCAAACCCAGGATAGAATGACTGCGTAGATGTGACGCATCGCTCGCAGACTTCGTACAACTCACGTGGCCAATGTTACGTAACTAAGTCTCATGACTCAAACCAGACAAAAAACTGTTGACTGACATCTTTCGCTCTAGTGATATGTTATCTACCACCCCCATCTAACCCATATAAATGTGTTGTATTTAGCCTGATGATGAAACACCGAAAACGAGCTTGTTTGATACGCATTTCTTCTTACAACTTGTATCTATTAAACTTATATGCACAACAGTTATCCCATAAGCATCATTTTTAGGATAGCTAGGAAAGTATCTGAACGGCCGATATTGTAGGCAATGATCCACAGCAGTGAAGACACAATCGCATTTATCTGGTAAGGCTACAGGCTGTGTTAAACATACATCAAACATGGCCTAATTTAAACTTATCAGTCAACTTGCCCAACTGTCCAGCATATTCTGCAAAGAAATTCGAGCCATCTTTTGTACCATTTAAGAATGTACTTTTACTTACGAATTTAAGTGTACAGTTCGAAAAGTAAACAAGCCCGTGATGCATCTCAGAACGCATTCTAAAGGCAGTTACTCAACAACAAGACCAGTACTACTCATAAAACATCAGAAAGAAAACGGGTTTATCACTCAAATTGAAAATGCTCGCTGCACACCATGCCGTCCAGCTTACAAGGTTTTCACCCACTTATTGGAACCACTGTAATACACCGTTACAAATCAGTTGTTTCTGTAAAAGACATCTGTTGGTTAACATAACATTGTCAGGGTAATAAAAACTGACAATCATCATCGGAAAAGTTCAAGTATTCTGTTTTTGTAGACTTCGTTCCTTCTTTCACCTTTCTGTCAATGTTGGCACTTTGTTTCACAGTTTCCAGCTGTTGGCATTCACACAATGCATCTTGTGTCGTTGGCAGATCGATGTCGTCTGCACTGATAAGTTCTCACAGAATTTGTGCTAAATATTTACATTATGACTGAATATATTTCGGACTGACCTAATCAGTTTGCTATTCTCAACCCAATTTCACACTGTCGACGCAACGTAACTGACCACAACAGTCGAAGTTTATTTACCTCCAGCAACTTACGTAACTTCGTTTACGTGTTCCTTATCCATCCGGGGGCATAACTATTTTGTTTTAATGCAGGAAAGCAGACTATATCTAATTTCAAACAAATATACTCAGCAAAACACGTGTTCCTTCATCAGACCGTCAAAACATACACAGAGCATTGATGCAGTTGCCTAAGGCCAATAACGATCGATTGATATGTGCGCCTTCGGTCATTCGTTTCCCTCGGTTCAACGTTTTGGAGGCTCGCTCCGAACCGGCCAGATCGATGAGAAACAGTTTACCCACTCGCACTTCTTCGTGTACTGAATGAACACGCGAGATCTGTTTGACGGTTATTTGAAGAATGGCATGTGAACGACTGCTGGTCTGATTTGCGGCCGTCGGCTCCGTCGTCCTGTTCATATTGCCTCGCTGAAGCAGTTCGAACACCTGACCGACCCAAAAAAAAAGGATGGGAAAGTTGACAGAAAAGTGTCTGACTTTCAGTTAACGTTTACGTGGTACGATATCGTCCGCTGGATAAAGCTTTACCTCGTAAGACGGGGCTTCACCTGAGAAAAATTCGTGAAACACATAGAACGGTCGTTTCACCCTTAGTGACTTGGAAAAGCTTTGACACTTAATTCAAATAAACACTGTGCTGTTTTACCACGAATAGCACTCATTTGATACGGTACCAGTTTTTAGACAAGTCACTTTAGCCTCTGATGAAAATAGTTTAGTTAACTTATTTCATTAAACAATATTTTTGAACAAAAACCCATAATACGTCGTCAAGTAGACACTCTAGCATCGTTAATTTGTTACAGCTAACATTACTCTATATAGAAGTCAGCAGCTGGTTTACAGAACAGGAAACCCAGTAGCTGTCAGCAGTCGAAAGTTGTCAATAAGTCTTTCGTTTTGTTTTCTCGACACAGAAATGTGCATTGATCTGAAGGTCTCTCTTGAAAGACAGTTGGTTTTCCTAGGTAAAACTCTATGGATCAAACAACTAAATGGTCACAATATATGGAGAACCTGAAAGGTCCATTGAAGAGAACAGGTAGATGTTACCTTCCCAACTGAAGTGCTGATGATCACTTCGTCACGGTGAGACTGGACCTTGACGTGGTGTGACGGCTTGCGCATCTCGATGTCCCCTTGGGCTTAACTGGACAGTGTGGTGACCACACCAACAGAGTTACTCATATCAGGAAGGCTAAGAGGTATAGGTCTGACAAACCACAGTCTCCTGGTCCTCCATGTAGGGGTTGGAAGATGGTTGACATCTATTCCCAAAAAACGTACCATTTCTGGTACACCGCCACCCACCCGCTGCCTTGCGGTACAAGCTTTCGTTGAGAATCCTAATCGTTCTGCTGTCTAGGTCTAGGCGTCCTGGCAGTATCTCAGCCCACACACAACCATGAATCCTCACAACATAAGCAATTCCACACTGCATCGGCTCATGATAACTCAGCTTGCTGATTGGAAAAGTTATCCGAGATACCAGTGTGCTATATTCAGTGGTGTGCTTGCAGTCATAACTATTTTCAGTTCTGTTGCCCAACTTTCTTTTATTTTTCAACAATTTCAGTAAAGTTTTCTTCTGGGCTATTCCATGTAACTGCGGAAGTCAGTGGTGGTCCGACCCACAATTTATTCTAGTCAGGCTGATAATCATTGTGAATGGTTGGTTAAATGAATGAACGAAGGATGTCTGTACATGAATGTACACTGTATATATTGAATTTTATAACGAGCTCATATCTAAGGATTAGTGACTAATGTCTAGGATAAACGAAAAGCATTGGTATCGAATTTGTCTGAAGTTCGAATTACTACCCAATTTTCTAATGTTATGTTAACATACACATGGTTTGGTTGCGTGAAACTAGGTCGCACAATACATTTGTGACAGTTATGATATGATGACTTGTTTCAGAGTGTAAATTAAAGACTCTTCTGTCTATTCGAAATCTGTCACAGCCTAGATACATGGAAAACATTAAATGAATGTTTGATATTTCATCACAAGCTACTAAAGAACGACTGAACACTTCGTTGGTTAATAGAACCTCATTTATAGGGCTGACAATGTAAAAAGTTTCAGCCCATTTTTCCATGATAATAATTATTATTTGCTGCCAGAACGCGACCCATCATGGTTGAACTGATGTTAATTGAGTTTACACGTATGCCTATCATATGCACGCCTCACTGGGCCCCTCATCTGACGTTTATGCGTTTTCTCACTGTTCCCAATTCATGTTCTGGACTCCGCCTTTCAGAGTAAGGTTGTCTGCCGACACGTCCATCCAATCACACATTACATTGCTCGTTTCTGACATCCATTTTTCAGGCATGTCGTCTTGAAATCCTTGTACCGATAGAGTGTATGGTGTACCGTGTGTTGCTCGGTAAGTTTATCGACGTCCAGAAGAAATTATGACGTAGGTAGGTGATGAGGTAGACACAAGTTCTGGGAACCCGAGCGAAACATGAAATCGTTTTTACCACTTTACTGATTGACTCCGATCGTCTTAAGAAGACAATAAGATAGTGAGCCGCATAGTTCTTTATAACCTGCATGTGGCCATGCATACATGAAGTTCAAAATAGCCACGTGAAAGTTTCTTCCGAATAATTTGATTTATTTTGCACTTTCCACCTGACGTACTGGATCACATTTATCTGCAAGTCGTCAGCTTTCTTGTTGATTTCCCTACAGTTGAACAAACTTTACCTCAAATATAAACTTGAAATAGGTTCAAAATTGTTCCTTTATGGGACAAACAACTGCTGGAAACGGTGACCGGCTGAAATGTGAATGCATCATTGGTTTTAGTTTACTAGCTGCAAATGCTCAAACAAAAGTCGGGTACAGTAAATTATATGTTTACATCATGTACTTTCTTTCCCACAAAGGACAATAAACAGGGATAGGAACAGATGAAAGTAAAATTATACAAACCCTGTCAACCTTGCATCCTGCAGTCGAATTAACTGGACGACTGTCTTTTAACTGACAAACAACCTACCTCACTCCGAGTAGTCGGCTCCACTTCGCATAGACCCGCAACTTGAACGCCCTTGCCGTCCTCACGCAACTCCAAGAAATCTGGTCCAGGGTTGAGTAGATCTCTCAGCAGTTCATTGTACAGTTCCATGTATGCCATACTAATGCGGTACGTGTAATCGTCCGCAGTGTGTATCATGTAGTTGAACAATTCATCCATCGCTCGTACCATAATGCCTGGGTCCGTGTCAGTTCCAACCATTGTGTACGTTTTCCCGGCGCCTACGTTAAACAAGTATTATGCCCATCAATTATGACAGAAGGTATAACTGCGCCAGAATAACTTGGCTCAGAAATCACACATTTTGGCGGGAAGAAATTGTACTCCATTGTGTGCATGGTAAGGTGTTATGTAGTGACATTCCGCTTTTTAACACCTGTGAACATCACAGAATAGTTGACCAAATTTCGTGATAGTTGCGAAGGGAACTATGTCCAAAAGATAATTGAAGTCCAGAAATAGCAAGTGACCGTTGACTAAACTGGTATTCACTTCGAATAGTTTGCATTCACTAGTTACCCAGTTATCACGGCTCAAAGTGTTTTTCATGTCGTCGTCATGTGAACTGTTCTCCACACAGACAGTATTCCACTGACAGACTATTCTTCCTCTGGGAGTTCATCTATAAATCTGTATGTGCAAAACACGTAGTGACCTCACACCTATATCATGCAAGTCAAAATTGTGAATATTAGTTTCGATATCTACGTACATACATATGGTTATATTTGGTAAGCGACACCGACATAAACTCGCTGAAGAGAACTTATCAGCATTGTTCCGGTATCTTGGTTTGTGGAATGTGACTAACACTGAAGGCGATTCCGTCACCCTAAAATTAACTCACAAAAAATTGAAATTTAGAAACAATATTTCTCAATTACTCCTAAGCGCAATTAGATAAGCATAGAAACCGTGAACCTCTGTTATGTGGCCTAAACTTTTGTGTGCAATACCCTGTTCGAATTTTCGACCTCATTGGTGATAGCCGATAAAGATGAAAGTGAACGTAAGTTTCGCAGATTTTTACACAGATTGCAATTTGTGTTTCCGTCTTAAATACTGTAATCAGAATTGGTCATATTTAACTACTGAGCCTAAGTAACCCATTTAAATAGTTCTGGTCCATGAAGTCTTTTTAAAGTAGATTCATTACATTGTTTAAGCATTCAAGCTCTGAAAACAACAACTTAAATAACCAACATCATAACTCAAACGATTTAACACTGCGTGTACAATAGCTGTGGTGACCGTCAACAAGAGTACTGAAATTGCGTTTAGGTTGGGAAAAGAACTGAGATAAGACGTGGTGGATTGTGGGGGTATCATAAGTTTAATGAGCTTAGTTGTGTCAGCAGTAATACCAGTACCTGACGAAAAGTTCATTTGTTTCTAGTGTTGGTAATCGTTCCTAGTCGCATGGAAGACAGAAGCTTTATGGTTTTAATCCTTTCATCGGGAACGGTGTATATCGTTAAGTCGGACAAGTGCAATTAGCTAAACTGGTGCTAAAAGCTAAACTGCTTTTCTGATTCGGATCCCTTATATTTACCTTTTTAGGAAATGGTTGGATTTGTTGATGATACCTTTCTCACTATAGTGATCACAAATGGAGAAGTTCCAATTTAATTTAAATCTGTATCGAATTCGAATCCAGGAACAAACCAATCGCAATTGCACGGTTCTAACTGCCGGTCGTGAAGCAATATGATGTTTCATTTGGGTTTACTTACTAGAAGTACATTATTTTCTTCTACTGAAATAGTCATGCTTCAGTTTGCATGCCTTCTGAGACCGAAGAACAAATACTTTTCGTATGACTTTCTATAATGCACTAATCCCCAGTAAGTATGGATATTAAAATGCAGAGTAAACTTAGACGTTGAACACTGCGTTGACATGATATTGTCTGCCGATGGATAAATTCAGTTGTTCAACGTGAAGTCACTACACCTCATTCTTTACAAGTATACTAAGTGTTTATCTGGAGTTTGGATGAATTCTATGTGAATGGATGGTCACATCTTGCTTACAACATGAGGTAGTAACATAAGGTCACCTTCAGGTTCTGGAGAAAGGTTCAACTAGCCTAAGGTTGGAGTCGTTAACGTGTATAGTAGTCATTCTGGCTCAGTAGTGTCAACCATCGTTTTGCATTGAAATGAATGTCAGCGAAACATGTGGAAGTAATAGAGTAGGACGAAGAAACTGCAATGAGTCGGTAATGACTCAGTCAACTTCTCATTTGCAACTTGGGTAGCCACGATGTTAGCTAAATACACTGTAGTTGACCATACTAGCTCACACAGTCTTCATGAAATAGGTTTCATTCCCCACTTTTGTATACAAATAAAGGTTTTTCATGGCTGTAAGCATAACTACACCACCATGAGCTTTGGGGTAACAATGTGGACAAAAATGATTCGTTTTACTAGTGCGTACCACATATGGTTGTGAAATTGCTGGACACTATCTCACTCTTAGTAGCAACCACCCAAAGTTTCCATGGGAAAAAAGTTATAAGTCAAGGAATCCGATTACAAACAAATCAGTAGCCACCAGAGTGAGCCACAATATTCTGTTTGGTGAATCGATGTTGATTCTTTGAACAAACCGTCAAACCCTAGCGATATCTACGTTATGGTTAGTGTAGACGATGGATATGACATTGGGATTTTTGCAATTAAAATCCCACACAAGGTTTATCAGTTTAGTTGCACCTCTTCGACGAGTGTCTGTTCATCGGACATGCATCTTGGTAGTATGAGGACAGTGTACGAGCACTCCAACCGTTTGTGTACAGATTGATGAACTTTATATGTTCAGTCCTAACAACAACTGCGACAAATCAACCTCTCATTGCAGTTGATGAAAAGATGAATCTAGAGAACCGATGATGTGTAAACTGTGAATCTTATTTAGACGAAACAGTTACCTTTCAACCTTGGGTTTGCCCCAACTGATTATATTCTTTCATATGTTTTTCATTATATCTATCCCATGTCTTGTTGTGCCCTCAAATTATCTTCAAATCGAAGACGGTTAGATGTAGCCCAATCAATCACACGGACATGGATTCGTGTTCCCGTTAGTTTGGCTGTTTTTGCCTCTGGTTGGGAGGCTGAACGATATTCAACATAAATGTAATTCTGTACGTCGAATAGCAGTAGGCGTCATATGGTATTAAACTTGGAAGTTTAATTTATACACTCATGGTAACTTCAGTAGGCACAGCATTGCTATAGCATCGCATAACCATGTAGTATTGACAAATGTAGTTCTGAATATAACGGATTTGCAAACGAAACCTTGATGGGTGTAAAAGTGTGTGATTAGACAGATGAAGTAGGCTGATTCTGCGATGGGTAGAACGAGAAAGGATAGTGCGTGATAGACGACGCATATCAGGCGATCACTTTAACTAAATTTCACGTAAACAGCGCGGTAGGGTTAAATGAGCGTTTCAAAATTGGTTATACAGCCCACCAGGAAAAACATTTACATATCTGATGCGTGCACCATTGTAAACATAAACCAGAACAATAGACCTGTGGCCTGTTTTCCAGTTTGGTTAGGTTACTAAAATACAGAATGTTGGACAGCTTTTGCTTCGTACTTCAATTCAGTGAAGTTGGCCTTTCTTCTGTTTTGATCATACGTTGTTTACCGCAACTTTTCACCTAAGGTGGTCACCGTGACAACCGTTCTGGTTGTTTTACTGCACTTAACGGAAGTGCACAGTCAGTATGTACGCTTGTCTTCCCTTGAGTTGGAAGCACAAACCGTATCATCCTTTTCGGCGTAGTAGACATCTATGGTGGTCATATGAACTGCGCGTGGAACGGAACACTTATAGAACTGAAAATGTTTTCCAACCGTCTTATCATTAACTACCGAAACCCCTGGCAAAGTAAAACTGTACATAAGATTTTTTTCTCGCGTTCAACTTTTCCCTACACTTTACTACTACCCAGATTCTCGAAAGGAATATTTTTCAACATTGAAATAATCTCAGCCACTGGTGTTAATCCTCGAAGATGTTCGTCTTGGGGGATCGATCAACTTACACAATTTTCTCATTCAGCTACAGTGCACCAATTTTTTCCACTTCTATTAAACTACTGATGTGTTAATCATGTGTATAACCAGGCATCACAAGGTTAAGTTGGAAGAACTTGCAAAAAATTCACCTTTTATTGATGGCTCAAAAGGTAGCTAGCCTGTGATTGAGCTGTTTGTAAAGGATTGTCGTAGTATGAGCCTCTGTGATGGGTTAATCGTCGCAATATATTCTGCTCTCATTCTCCAAGTAGTGACATGGGCGCCGTGCAGCCCTTTCTTTTCCGACAGCCTAGTGAGTTGAAAAATGTGTTTTCTCTTGAAATCATTCAACACTGCAGTAAATCCTATGAAATCGAATTAAGCCATAGTGTATCATACGGGAGACGTCCGGTCTCTCAGAGTTAATAATATGAAACCATAATCTAGATGAGATGGGTCATGGCTTCAAAGGTCGACAACTGACGCACAGTATGAACTATTGATGAACTATTGATAGACAAACCACTAGGTTGGATCGCGAAAGCGGTGATGCTTAAACGAATCACAGTGTGATTACAGATTTATTGTGAATACAAACAGTAGAGGGCGAATGCGGTGTAACCTCTCCGACCAGCCACTCGGATACCTGTGTGACACTCCAGTATACACCTCAAAACACAATTAAGTCACTCGATACTATGGATGAGATTTTGTCACAGCAGTACATGCCATTACACTGTAGCATTCTTTAACACCAGTTTCTTCTTAATAAAGTTAAAGAAAGTGTATCAGAAAATAACCCAGACAAACTTTGCAATCATATCGGTACATGGTCGTCCGGAGACAGGTAGTTAGACTCAGTTCTTTTTGTGGTGTTTTACAATTTTTGTATCTTTTCCAAAATCTCATCATAAAGGGGTCAAGAAGGTTTGAACTGTAATAATTTCATTCTAGCCTTCGAGGTGTTTATCAAGTCTGTTGTTTAACCCTAGTTTCGACCTATTTACACTAGTAAGAAAATTCACTCTCAGAGATTCGTGATCGGGTTTAGATCAAGAGTACACATTAGCCGTATATTGGTGAGATGAAACTTATGTTTGGAGGGGGGGAATTCCCTGCCCAAAAAGTATAGTCCTCGTGCATATGCCACAGTGAAAAGTAATACCAACCTAACCAGTATGCTAATATAAGAAGTAACATTTGTTCACCGCCTAATTTACACAGATCTTTTGTTGAAAGTGTGCTCGGATCCTTGAACCATGAGCCTCTGTCACCTGTCTCATCGCCGAAGCACACCTCATCACTGCCATCTTTGTATACGGGTCCATTTACGTTACTATTTCTCGTAAAACAACTCCACACATACCCACTGTAGTATTTACAAAACACGAGTCTCCATCCACTTTACAGAACACTGAAAATATTCATTAATAGTAACAAAAAATAAATTAATCTGGCGATAGCTATACCGCGGACATTCTGGCAATGATCATTTTTGAGGTGTTCATCGTGAGCGAACTTATCAACTCTGGAAAAGTTTCCTTCTTTCAAACGTAAGTAGGAAGACTGTGTTTCTGTGTTCTGGTTTATTCTGAAGGTGGTCCAACTTTCTCATCGTCTTCACATGAAGATGTACCTTTCAAGAAAAGACCATTTGCGTGGTATTATCTGCGAAGTCTTCTAGCCAACCTTTACATGTGTAAATGCTTTCGGCCAAAAGTGAATGACTGTCACACGAACTTACTGAAAGTTGTATTTTGTGACATGTGTTGGATTCCCTGACTGCTGCCGTTTGATATCACGATTACTCTCAATCCTCCCCTTGTCAATCGATTCATTCAAGCGGCACTCACACGTTAACCTGCGTAGACGCATCGACCGATACGTAATCACTTTACGTATAGCTGATTCATAAAGTCTGTACATAAGTAGTGGAAGGTTGAGAATTATGTGCACCCACGGAATTATCCTATAGCTCTGACACAATTAGTGTTGTGTTAGTCTTCGTTAAGTAAATCGGAGTAAACAGATATCAGGTGACTTTTATCTACCAAACTGTTTAGTCATCCTAGTTAATTTGATGTAAGAAATGAACACTTTAAAATGAGATGTATCTGAATTTTTAGTAAAGCACTGGTTGATAGTATGGTTTATCGCAAGATTTACACAGGGAACCAGGTTCTTTCACCGAATACTCTCGATTAGCAGAAGTAAACACCTCTTCACTTCATCTTTGATCAAAAACAACATGTATGCTCATCTTTATACGGTAATATCAAGCGTTTCGTTTCATGTGTATTTAAATTTGCTCTACTCAACCGTTTTGTGGATAAGTCGCCTTGTTCAATGATGCCTGTTCTTGGTCATCAACTTTTTGCGTTCTGCATATGCAGTAACAAGGTAGCATACTATTCATAGTCTTGAGTTGGTTTACGAATGTGTGAAAAGCTCTGCAATCCTCTATTCTGGTTTATCCACACGCTAGTCACTGACTCACTATACCACTTCCGTTGCCCACTTGAATTGATTTGTGCCCATAGTGGGCATTTGGACAGGTGACAGAATTGTGCAGTTGTAGTTATGGCTGTATGTGGATTGCCTTGGACTGCGTAATTTGTTTCCTGTGGTGGATTTCCGGTCAGCTTTACTTACCGCCAGAAGCCTGAATCACATCCATCGCCTCAATCGGTGTATATGAATAGCTATAGGACTTGATCTAAAGATAAACGATATACACCAAAAAGTACACTTTTTCGGAGTGACTGCCCGGCATGAAAGGACTGAGAAGCGCCGGAACCGGCCACCCGTCACGTTTCACTGAAAGATTCAATTTTGAGGAGGCATATTACTACCTGCTGCAACACCCAATTAGTTTTTAAAAAGTGAATAAGATTGACTGAGATTGTGTTTCCTGAAAAATTCACAAACCTGTGGCTCCACTTGCAAACACGGTTGCGTTGAAACCGTTGGCCACGTGTTCAATCAGACTGAAGGTTGTGCACTGGAAGACCTGGTTCTAAATATCAAATAAATTAGTGAATACGAAACAGATCACATACTTGACTGCAGCACTCGTCAAATGCATAATCAAAGGTGTATTCACGATTTCGGTTCCGTTTCGGTCGAACGCCATAATCGGTATCATCATTTGGGTCGACCAGTGAGATGAGCTTAGGGAAGACAAAATTGGAAACAGCCGTTAAGGAGTAATTCATCTGTTTGATTAGACGGGGTTACTGTAACCTTATACTATGTAATTGTTTTCACATTCAGGCCAAATTTTGAACAGCTGACAATTTCGTTTATTGGTATTGTTTTACTCCTGACACGGACGCCTCTTCAAATAGGAAATGTTACAGGAAACTTTACCAATGAACCAAATGAGCGACTGCTCAAGAGTTTTTCTGAGATTGTGAATGCTCAACCAGTCTCAAGCAAATTCCAAACAACGTACTGTTTCCTGTTAGCAGGCTGAATTGGAGTACTGTTCCTATGCTGTAACCATGCCATTTATTCCATCAGTCCTTCATCAGTGCGACCCCTAAACCAACTGAAATAATGTTTTTGAGTGGTATACCACCAAATGATGTTCACATATTTTTAATACAAATCTTCTCGGACTGCCGCGTTACTGCCCAACGTAAATCCATAATTGTAAGAGTAGCTGACGCCAAACTTATTGCAAGTCGTTTACAAGTAACGGTCCGGTAGTAAAGGTCATGTCACAGTATATTACGAAACTGGAATCGAATGTAACAGTGAGTATCATTTCATACTCTCCAACCCATCTAGTCGAGAGTTCCGCCATGTGTTAGTTTACTTCGATGTTTAAATTTAGTTGCAAACCCTACCAAGCCACATTCGCTAACGGGTAATGCTCAAATTGCCCGATCGCCTCGAGAAAGGACTTTCTGGTTGACCCCGGTCGACAACCGTAAGGCTAGGGCTTCTCTCCAAATTAAAATCACTAGAATCACTGACTTTTTAAGATTTATCTTGAGTACTAGTGAGTAGTGGGTGATTTTGGATCTCCCAAGACGTGGAGTCATTGATAGGAGTTACCATGGTAGATACTGTCTTCTTTCGAGGCCATCAGTCACTCTGACCGTAACTCATGAGCGAATGTGGTTGGGCGTTTGCATATGATATTCCACTCCTGCTTCATTCGTGGTCAGCGGCTCAGCGACCAACACAGTTGCCTTGACTAATCCTGAACGGCGTTCTGATCTCGGCCGTAGCAAAGATATACACTACCGATGAGCTCTAGCAAGAGCGAAACTCGAGTACAGTGTGTTTCCTCTAAAAAGAGTGAATGATTGCAACAGCTGCGATCATCTCAAATCCCCTATTGCTTGTCATTACTCTTATCTATTAACACATTGAAATAATTTTATAAGATCCGTATTATCATACGCGTGACTTTTGCAAATCAAATAAACAATTTTTTTCCGGTTCGACGAGTTGTTTTAGTTTTGGTGTTCAGATGTCCATTGCTGACTCTTCCATGACTGCACCATTAGTTAAATCGTTGTAGCTATATATAATGATGAGGTGTACTCCCAATCTGTTCATCAGAATATAGTGTATTTAATTACTACGAATTTTGTTCTTTACAAAAGTCGTTCGATTCCTCATGTGCCACAATCCTCAACGAAACTGGATAATTCAGCAGCACCATTTCCCAAGTCGTTCATGAGAGACGAATGATGAATGTAACCAGTTACTTTCCAGGACAAACCGATTTGTAAGTGTTGGTCGACGAGTTGTGGTTACCTTTTTAGTCGGTTATGAGAGCTTTTTCAACCTGAAGGAAGCTAAACAGTTAAACTGCGCCACACTTCTAGGCGCGAAGAAATGCTTTAATATCACTACTTAACTAAGTCAACTTTTTCACTGACCTTTGTGATTCTTATTTTGCGTTTCACTAACGTTTTTCCCCCTTGTGTGAGGCGTTCAGCCTTACGATGATTGTGATTGACCGAACCGTCATTCTTGTATGTCCAGTTGCTTTTTTTACCTACCGCACAATTCAGAAGGCTGTGGACAGCTGTATTGAAAGACAGGCGTAGTGCTAATCTTTAGGGTCACCTGTCTGGCCCTAAGTATCATATTCTGACCAAAAGTATATTGGATGTGTATGTTTCATCTGGAATGTCTCCTGATGTACCGGACTGCGCTAATGAAAGGCGTCCCTCACGAGAAGTGTACGACTGGTAAGCAGCATTTAGTTCATCGGGTTTTAGCATGTGTGGCACAGTTTTACAGATCTTGAAATAACTGACGACGCAAATTCTGTGTAAGAAAGCACATTTGTATGAAAGCAACTAACTCTGAAACAGTACTGACCCGTTTGGGTCGGCGTTAGCATCGTGAATTGTACGCATTCAGAGAGCGACCGCGACCGAATCACTAACACAGACACTTCTGGTCAGCAGTGCTAATGACCGGGGAGCTGTAGACATAGCCACTACTCAGTATTGTTGTTTACTGTAAACGTCATCTCTCTGCACATATGTCAGTCCGGTCGAGTTGAATCTCATTCCAAATGACGCACGAGTGTTCATCTATCTTGGTTTTGGGATCACTTTGGTAGCCACTTTACAGGCTTGCAAAATACGCATTAGTGTGTATGAAGTACCAAACAAACAATGATTTTTCTGTCTACTTTCTATTGACATGCGGGATCATCCGTATATAGGGGGAGTAGTTTGGGTTCAATAGCGAACATTTTCGTGAATAATAAAGTCAATCCTTATAAGGTGTTGTCTTAGTTTTGGTGTTCAGATGTCCATTGCTGACTCTTCCATGACTGCACCCTTGGTTAAATGATCATAGCATCGTTGTAGCTGTATATTATGGTGAGATGTATTAATGTGACTCTCGGAACATTTCGTACAATGTGAATTAATAAGCCTTTTCATGGACAGACACACAATCCACCTTCTAAGCGTTCTTGAATAAAAAAAATATTTTGGGAACTACCGTTTGATTTATATGATTTACTGATTTTTGTGTTAAAATATTTTGAAAACTTGACTGAAAAAGAATGCTCATCTTCACAGAAAACCAAATGATGTTGAAACAAAGTACTAGTCAGCGTTTCACGAGTTTTCATACTTGATTATAAATCAACTTTAAATTAACTGATACATTCATTTAAACAATGGCGATGACGACAACTCCCCAAAAACCATCACCGACAGATTTTCTATGCATCATTGTGAGCTAATTGATCTTTGCGTTGTCCTACAACGGAATAATTAATCTGCAACGCTGGCGGATTACAGTGCATATTTGATTAACTGAAAACTTATTTCTTGTGAAAATATTTTTATGGTTAGAAAAATGTGATTTAATTAGTCATGTATCTACAGAAATTCTTGTTGTATGATGTGTATTATGAAGTGTAAAAATCTATTTTCTCTGCTGAAACCCATTGCAAAATTAAAACCCGTTTTCAGAATGCTGACAACCGTTTTCCAAATTCAAGGACATACATTAACTTCTTGCGTGTACGGTACAGAGGATAGAAAACTTGAAATCTAGTGCTGAACCTTCAACTAGATCATGATTACTGTCTTAGTTATAGGAGCTGCTGGACTTAAAAACGCTTCGGTATAAACAACCAAAGATGCTGATGGAAATATACCAGATCAAACACATCACGGTGCTGATTTTGTTGTAATTGTTTTCTTTCACACAGTGATTTTTTAGTCCGGAAGCAAATAAGTGAATTTCATTGTAGAATGGGAAATGATTTGTTATCCGAGTCCACTGGTGATCAGAGACAGCAGTAACATTAGTTATAATCCACGGCTTTGTTTAATCTTCATTGAACTGGGGAAACAAAGAAGATTGTCTTAGGGACCAATAATGAAGAATTGATGAGAAATAACTCACAAACCATTACTTTTAAACTCAAGTAATTTTTATCAAACAATTCTTAACGCTGCTCCATTAGGGTTGTCATTGCTATAGTTCAGTCATTACGAGTGCATTAAGATAATCTGGTCAGTCGGCTATAGTATTCACGTCTCCGAATTCCATTATCCACCATATCTAATAACGATCCTAAACAGAGGCCAATCTGTGAAACAATCTATGCCAACACTCCTGAGGAAGGCCACCCGAGGTGGTTGAAACGTAGAGTACTACAACTTGCTCGTAACGTTATGCTATTCTCAATGTGTTTATCAGTCTTTAGTTCTTTACCTAATAGTGAGCGCTCCGATTTCGGCAGATCATATCATCCATTGACCATTCCGTATTTCACCCTAGAGCGAATGAGATTCGGTACAGAGTGTAGGATGAGGCAACTTAATGCAAGACCTAACCGCTTAAATTTGCACGCTTTTACCACCATGATGTGTTAATCTCATTGTCACTTACTACTGATATTCACAGTTCTTCACTTTCTGATACAATCCTAGCTGTGTCTTATTCACGGCCAGTAACGTGAACGCAATTTCAGATGAATGTAGAACATCAGTTTAGCCGTTCCTTTGTCATCATCATAACCATCAACATCACCATCATCATCATCATCGTAGACAGCTATATATCAGTGGTTCGCACTAATGCTTAACTGACACACAACCATGAAGAAAAAGCAAACCCTATATAGGAAGAGAG